>JAODAL010015900.1:0-82349 GCA_025379985.1 Phyllomedusa bahiana
GCCCAGACGTCCGCGCTGCCTGCCTTGGAACAAAGTAAGCTAAAGGGACGGGCCCACCTTCTGTTCTAAAAAATTTTTTATGAATGCTGTACTGCCTTTTTTAAAAAAAAAAATTACGGCTTGAACTCCCCACTGGGCTGGCACAACCCTTTAGTTTTGAATGGTGCGAGTCCCAAATTTGGAAAGGGGGGATCACACCAACAACTTGGACAGGAGTAGGGTCAGCTTCTGCACCTTGGGATGGTTGGAAAACTGTTGTCTCTTTTGCAATCGCCTCGCTGAACGACTGCTGGCGCCAGAGTAGAGGAGCAGGAGCATCGGGGCCGGGAGATAGTAAAAGGAAAAACACTCCCTTCGCAGAGGTGGTGGACCCTTATCTAAATGGAAAAGCTGCCAGGGGCGCTGCTGCTGCGGCGGCAGAGGCCCACCACATCTGAGCCACTTTTCCCAGGCCCACCGGAGGGTGACGCGCATTTTGCGCGGGGTCTGGGCCAACGTTAGCTCCCTGGCACGTTTCCCTTTCCACAGATTCTCAATACCCTATTGGGGCTCCTCGGGGCCCTTACAAAGAACTCCCAAAACCCCCGAGTACGGTTTTTTTACCCCCAAACGCCCCACAGTGCTACTGCCGCCGTTGCCTCACGAGCCCTGTGCCGCTACTTTCTTGGCCTCGAAGGGGGTTTTTACCCCGGGGCCGTTTGGGCTCCCAAACCCAACACTGCTGTTTCCTGCTGTCTCACGGCCACACGACCCACTTGTGGGTGCGCCCTGCCTGCCCCGCAAGCTCACCCCTTTCCTACATGATAAGCCCTTGCCCCCCCCAGTCCCCAAAGGGGTCGGGTACATCATATCTATTTTTTGTTTTATCGTCACGCTGTCCCCCATCACCGGCTTGGGGTGCAGAGGCTGACCCCCCACAACAACCCCCCCATGCCACCTCCACATCTATACTTTGCCCCTACTGCAAAAAAAGCAGGGGTTTTTGGCCCCCCCTTTCTTCGCTGCCCAATAGCGCTGACTGCCCTCCTCAAATTGTTTTATCCTCGCTTTATTGGCCTGAGCCCAGACCATATAATTCTGGCTGAGGGAAGCGGAGGGGACAGATGCGGGTTGAGGGCAGGTGATGGCCACGACCCGCTCCCGGGCCTGCCAAAAAGAGTTTGCGACGTTCCCACCGACTCTTGGCTGGGGTTTAAAGTCACTGGGAGAATGGATGCCTGTCAACCAACAAAAACCATTGGGTTGCTGTACAACACACGGCCCCTAAGCGCGGGATTGTGGCCTCACCGGGGGTGACCCCCCCCTGCGACGCCCCTTTCTTCTGCGACCTGGGGCCCGGAATGTTTTTGCCTCTCCATCGCAGGGAAGACCTGCCCCCTCTCTGTCTGACATCTGTTTTTTAAAAAGTCAGCACTTTTTAGAAGATATTTTATATTATAAATACACACCCCCGTATTTGACTCCAAATGAACCCACAAAGAAGCTTGGGGAACCCTGGTAATAAATGGCCTCCACAAATGGCAGGAAAAATGGCTTGTATTGCCGAAAAACTTGTTTTTTTACTGAAAAAAAAACAAAAGGCTTTAAATTTAAACCTTGGGTATGAATTATGCTACAAAATTTTTTTCTGGGCGGTGAAAAACAAAGTTTCTTTTACTGGTACAAATGCAGAAAAAGCTTTAAATTTAACCCCCGGGTAAAATTGTCCAAAAATGAGCAAACCCCCAAACTACAGCTTGTGCGGTTACAATGGGGTGTTTTTTTTTAGCACACAAACAAGAGAAAAAAATTTTAAATTAACCTTCGCTTTGGGAATTAAAGGGTGCAGGAAAAATGTATTTTTTTCGGTGAAAGACGGTTTTTTTTTTCACCACAGCAGAAAAAAAACGCTTTAATTAACCCTTGGGTGTAAAAAGCGCCAAACAATTAAGCAACCACAAACTACGAGCTTCGTAGCGTGTTACAATGGCGTGTTTTCTACACTACACAAAAAGAGAATAATTTGTAATTAACCTTCGCTTGTGAATTAGGCTACAGGAAAAATTTATTTTTTGGCGGTGAAAGACGGTTTATTTTTATCACCATAGCAGAAAAACAATGCTTATTTAACATCTCGATGTAAATTGCGCCAAACAATTGAGCAACCACAAACTACGAGCTTTGTAGCGTGTTACAATGGCGTGTTTTCTACGCTACACAACAAGAGAAAAAATTGTAATTAACCTTCGCTTGTATATTAGGCTGCAGGAAAAATTTATTTTTTTGGCGGTGAAAGACGGTTTATTTTTGTCACCACAGCAGAAAAACAACGCTTAATTAACCCCTGGATGTAAATTGCGCCAAACAATTGAGCAACCACAAACTACGAGCTTTGTAGCCTGTTACAATGGCGTGTTTTCTATGCTACACAACAAGAGAATAAATTGTAATTAACCTTCGCTTGTGAATTATGCTGCAGGAAAAAATTTATTTTTTGGCGGTGAAAAAGACGGTTTCTTTTAGAGACCACAACAGCAGAACAACGCTTAATTAACCCCTGGATGTAAATTGCGCAAAAGAATTGAGCAGCCAAAAACGAAGTAGTATTTGTATTGTAAAAAACGCTGTTTCTTTAAATGAATACAACAGGAACAGGCTTAGATCCCCCTTGGATATTCAATGTGCTGTGAGCAGATAGCATTAAAATGTATATGCAGCTGCATTGGACGCACACTGGACTTCAGATCCAATACCCCAAAAAATCAGAAATAGAACATTAAGAGAAGCAGTCTCTGAGACAAGCTGAGACTCCCCCCAAAAATCGCTGTATAAAAATCAGTTCTTCAGTAAGAGCTATTACAAGCAGCCGCGGCAGCACCTTCCCTAATCAGTACAGTGAGAGGAGTGTGAGCTCCCAGCGTCGCGCCCGGACTTATATAGTGCGGTGACGTCACAGAATCCCGCAGGTCTCTGATTGTCATGCAGGCTATGCCCTTCTTTCTCCCAGAGTGCTTTGCCCCATGTAACGCCATGTGCTCGCAGCCATTTTATCAATCAAAAGCACACTTTGTTCACCCAAAGTACCCCAAAGTTCGACTTCGTTCAGAACCGAAGTTTTCCTGAAATTCTAAACGAATTCCACTTCGTTAGAATCAATTCGCCCATCTCTAGTAATAAGCTTAAATAATTTTACTTGACTGACTTATTTATTATTATTTTTGTTAATTGTTTTTGTCATATTTTTTGCTAAGTGACCACATACAAATCTGTATGATCAGCAAGTATTTATAGCTTTTAGTTTTTTTATAGGCAATAACAAGTTGCTGGTTTTCTTCTCTCTAGCACTGCTATGTGGGTTCATATATGTATATTACTTTTTAGACCTTTAATTATCATTACTAATGCTGCTGTTTCAGTTTCCTGTAATTAGGCAGTAGTGGCGCATCTGATTTTGCTATGGGGTCATATGAATTCTAGTTACTCGTCTGAGAGGATTCATAACATACTCTCAGCTGTTTGCCAGTCAGTGTGATGGACCACATGAAACTCTCATTGTATGGAGAGCTGCCATCCGTAGCTTTGTTTTAGGTGTCACTAGCGACATTAGTAGACAGGTGGAGGATCCTCTGGGTCAACCGCAAGAGTTGATGAAAACCACACATGGAGCAGAGTCTAAGGAGACCCTGGCTTTCCCCAAAGCCTGCCATGAAGCAGGATGGACTTGGCTGGATGGACCCCATGTTCACTACTCCTGATGTGATCGTTCGAGGTGATAGCCAGTGTGCCAATGAGCTACCGAGGGACAGGCAGAGACATAGTGGAGATACAGGTAGACAATTAGAGCAAGTGTCATTCTAGCGGAGTCAGGAGTCAGGCACAAGATCAGGGCAGACGGCAGGCAGAGGAGTAGTCGCGAAAACCAGAGCTGCGGAGGCGGTAAGCCAAAGCTCCGACTCCAACTCCGACTCCGACTTCTCAATTTCCCTAGCTCCGACTCCTCATGTTTAAGTGATAACTTTACTGTATTTAGCATCTGCTTAGATCTGCAGATCTTAAAATCAAAATGTTAGTTTTTATTATTTTGTTAGTATTTGGTAAATCCACCTTGGCTTTCAGCACTGTCTGAATCCTTCTGGGCTCTGGATCACATTCAAACATGTCTTGCCCAAAATCTGATCCCCAGTCTCTTCTACACATTCTCAATGTTGGTGCATACTGGACTTGGGTACGAATACAGCTTTTTCTTCAACTCTACCCACAAATGTTCAATTGGGTTGAGGTCTGGGGACTGTGCAGGCCAATATAGCAACTCTACTTCACTGTCATTGAACCATTCCTTCTCCACCCTCGAAATATGCTTCAGGTCGTTGTCCTGCTGGAACAATAAGTCGTCCTTTTCATACCCATAGTACTCAAGTGTATGAAGTATCTCATCTTGTAGGACACTCACATATAGCTCAGCATTGAGATCAACATCAATCCTGGTCAAGTATCCAACATCTTTGGCGTGAAACACCCCAATATCATCATTCCTCCACCGAACCTGACAGTTTTTTTAATTTCTCGATCCGTTAGCCCCTTTTGCCTTGACTCTTTGAAACCCATTTGCACCCGTCAAAGCCCGGTCTATTGAATTTCATCTCATCGCTCCAAATCACCCTTTTCCAATCTTCCATTTCTCTTACTTTTTTGCAAACTTGAGCCAATGCTTCTAATGATGAGATTGAAGTTGAGGCTTCTTCACCTTTTTTCGGGTCCTCATTCCAGACCTGTGTAATGCGTGTTGCATGGTGCTTGCATGGACTCCTGTGATATCACTCTTATGAAGTACACGAGCTGCCTCCACTGCTGTCGTGTTAGAACTGATAGAGCTTGTGATGAGCCAACTTGTTGACTCTGATATTTTGTCTGGACGTTCACTTCTTGGCTTTTGAATGGATGGACGGACTTCATTTCATATTCTTCCAGCTGTCATGGCCTCACATGATGCAGTTTGATAGCAGCCTCTTGGCCAAGAAAATTGCTAATGAGCTGGATAATGCTGTTTCTCTTTTCTTGGAAAATCTGCTTCATGGCTGCTCGAACCAGTGACCTTTTGCTTGGGAATCAGCCTAGCAACACACTGAGCTATTAGAGAAGGTGAGAACAGGTTGTAATTTGTAGTAACAAGAAGAAAAAGATTGTCCCACCGCCAGGAGCAAAATAGTAATAATGCAGTTACATGATAAGAATCTGCAGATCACAGCATATCCTAAATAGTTGCAGGTCAAAGTTATGTATGAGATAGCCAAGATGATTGTCTATGAAATTATGGTAGTCTCATGTTCAAAACTATAGTGGATGATGAGATATGTCAAAAGTTCAAAACATTGTTACCCTTTTGCTTGTCGATGTAAAATATATTTATTAGATACGACTTTAGACACAAAAAACTTTAATAAATTGTAAATATGCAAAACGCTACAGTAAGTGGGAAAAAAAACAGTTTTCACCAAAAACGTTCAGAATAACATTTGTGGAGTCTATGAATTAGGCAAAGCGGTGACCACATGGGCAACATCTTTAACAATTTCAGGGTATAAAGGAATTGCCTCAGGCACAGTCACTTCTGATCCATTGTTGAACTCTTCTACTTCTTTGAAAACAAGTGAAAAAGTTTGCTGAAATCTGATTTGCTATGGGAGCAGAATCTTTTCCCCTGTGGTAACGCTTTGCCTGCTCCATGTCATCCCAATACTTTTCAAATTAACCCCTTTTTTTCTGGATGGGGCTAAAGTTCTGGGAGCAGCGCACTGGCAGACCCAATTTCATCTTGACTTGGCACTGCATTGAACTAACTGACCAAATTTGTTAATATGTTTTGAGAGTCGGAGTCAGTCCATTTTATAACAAATCCGACTCCTTTAAAATGGGCACCGACTCCAACTTCACAGCCCTGGTGAAAACAAAGCCAAGGGTCAAACCAGAAATACATGAAGATAGCAAATAGTGCACTGAAACACAGGCTAAACATACCAACAATTGGCAGAGAAGGCAGAGGTAGGTGTCCTTAAAAGAATTAAAGTGGCTGCCTAAAAAGTGTCAATGGTGCACGCTGGCTCTTTAAGTTTTAAAGTGCTGGAACGTGCTCTAGGATAGAGGTTTTCAACTTTTTTTTATGCCACGGACCCCAAAATCCTGTCCTATTTTGATGGGGAATCCCAAAGTCTTGATAATCTAACTCTCAGTAAAAGACACAAACAAAGTGAATTACTCAATATTTGTGGACTGCTAATCAAATCCAGGAGCATTGCACCTGATTAAAAGTGTATACTAGATGTTGTCACGGCCTGCGCCGCTCCCCGGCCCGTGGGCCGCGGCGCATTCCGTGTCCCCCCCCGGGCCCCACCGGGCCGGTGCCGCCGCTGGCCGCGGACACCGGGGGCTGCGTCTCCCCCGTGGACTTACCTGACCGCGCCCCTGTGCCGTCCGCACCCTCTGCCGCCGAGGCGGCGGCCTGTGTCCCCAAAGGCGCGCCGGGCGCTCGTTCCCGGGATTAAAGGCCAGCGCCCTGATTATTGGAAAATTGCCAGGCGCTTCCCCCTACTTAAGGTTACGCCCCAAACAATCATCCTTGCGGTCTATGTTGCCCGCCCTAGAGAAAGAGTTCCAAAAAATACTCTCGCCTTACCGTGTACCAGACCCCTTGCACGTTCTCAATCCGAACCTCTGCCAAACCTGCCCCGACCTTCCTGCCTGTCTACGACCACAAACCTCTGCGCCTGCCCTAAACCTTCCTGCCTGTCTACGACCACGAACCTCTGCTGCGTCTTGACCCTCCCGCCCACACACTACACTCTCGGACTACAAATTCTGCACCACGCGCACCCGGCTGCCCTGCAAAGCAAGTCACGTCGGGGACGCCCTGTAGCCTCACGCCGCAGCAAGTCCATCCTCTTTGCGGCGGCCCTCTGTGAAAACCGGGGGCTCCTTAGTTCCGTTCCCTGGCGTGGCTAGCTACATCGCTTGCGGTGGTCCGCGATCCACTACCCAGCCTTTCAGTTAGATCAGCCATGGATCCCGCCAAGGTGCCTTGCAAACATCGCGGATCTTAACGACGATTGTTGCCAGCAATCGCAAAAAAACCACAACAAGTCGCAGTGGCCAGCTCTCCCCCATGATGCGTACACCTTCGCATCCCAGCAGCAGTCTCCCCTCCGTCCGTGGCTCCTCCTTCTTCTGCATTTCCGTTGCCACCGTGGGACCCAACATCGGCTTCCTCTACCCCCCAGCTTCCCGGTGATCCCAAGCTCTGCCGGGGTTTCTTACTCGTGCTCAATCCGTGGAGTTATGGCGATCCAGTTTCCCTCGGAGAGTCCAAAGTGGCTTTTGTGTGAGTTACTTTCCCGGAAAAGCTCTGGCTGGGCAACCCCCCTCGGGACAGGAACACCCTGTGACTGCGGATATAAACCTTCCTCCAGGAATTCCGCACCGTCTACGGGACGGCGCGTGCTTCCTCCGCCGCCCACCGCCCTCTTGAGCCCTTTCGTCGGCAGTCTTCTGTGGGTGACTATGCGGTTCAATTCCGTACCCTGGCTTCGGAGCTCGCATTGAACAATGCCGCCCTCTGCGCTACCTTCAAAAAGGGTCTGTCCAGCAGGGTAAAAGACGCTTTGGCAGCAAGAGACCTCCCGTCCTCCCTGAACGAGTTAATTCTTCTTTGCCACCCGCATCGATAATAAGGTTCGCTAAAGAGCAGGAGGAGCTTCGCCAAGAATGAGAGGCTGCTCGTCCCCCGTCGGCGGTTTTCACCTGGCTCCTGTGTGCCAGCATTCTCCCCTTCCACCGCGTCAAACCGCAGAGGTGGAACCGTGGCACGTGGACCGGGCCCACTTAACAGAGCAAGAACTAAAACCGTCGTCGTACAGAAACAAATGCCTCTATTGCGCCAGCCCGGCCCACTTCCGCAGAAGTTGTCCCCTTCGTCCTCAGCCTCCGGGAAACGCTCTCACCTAGGTGCCGTGGGAGAGGCGGTCCTAGGTGCAGTTTCATCCCCTCCACTTTAAATGATGCCAGTGGAGGTGACTTCTGATCCCAAAGTCCTGCGTTCCGGAGTTCTCCCTTCCTGGATTCGGGGTCTCCGGGAATTTTCATCTTAGCCTCACTGGTAACCCGGTACCGCATACCTGTAGTCCGGCTGGAGAAGCCGCTGCTTATCTCCTCGGTCGTGGGAGCTCCTCACTGATCCCATCCAGTAATAACCCCGGGCTGGTGAGCTCCGTGTGGGGGCTCTACATAAAGAGAAGATTGGGTTTCCACTCCTGCCCCCGTGCTTCCTCGGCGATCCTCTTGGGGCTCCCTGGCTGCAAAGTCACGCCCCTACGCTCGATTGGAAGACAGGCGAAGTCCTGCGTTGGGGAAACCGGAAAATGCCAGAACCGATTGTTGGAGGTACCACGCCCGGTGCCTACCACTTCTCCGCCCCCGCCCGTCAAGCCGTTGCCAGGCTGCCGGCCGAGGTACCAGGTTTTGGCGATGTGTTCCCCGAGAAACAGGCTGAGAAGCTCCCACCACATCGTCCATATGACTGTCCCATAGACCTCCTTCCCGGAACAAGTCCTCCACGGGGTCGGGTCTACCCCTCTGTCTGTGCCCGAACTCGGGCCCAAATGTCGGCTTACATACAGGAGAATTTGGCAAAAGGATTCATACGCAAGTCCTCCCGCCCGCCGGGGCTGGCTTTTTTTTCACCCCAGAAAAAAAGATGGGTCTCTTGGGCCGTGTAATAATTCAGGGGACTAAACAAGATCACGGTGAAGAACCGGGCTACCCTTTTACCCCTGATAATCGGAGTCTTTGATCGTCTTCGTGGAGCCAAGGTGTTTTCCAAATTGGACCTGCGCGGTCCCTATAACCTCGTCAAATTCGTGAGGGGGACGATGGAAAACAGCCTTCAACCCCCGGGACGGCCATTTCGAGTATCCGTAATCCCTTTTGGCTATGCAACGCCCCAGCCGTATTCAGGATTTGTCAATGACGTATTCAGAAGACTTGCGTACACCTGCGTCATAGTGTGCCTGGACGATATTCTGATTTTCTCTCCTGACGCACAGACTCATCGGGTACAAGTACGCCAGGTCCTGCGACCCCTGCGGAACAATCGACTGTATGCCAAGCTGGAGAAATGTCGTTTCCACCAGGCCAGCCTTCCTTTCCTGGGGTACATAGTCTCCGACCGTGGTCTGCAGATGGACCCAGCTAAGCTGTCCGCGAGCCTGCAGGGGCCACGCCCTGTCGGTCTTCGGGCGATTCAACGCTTCCTGGGGTTCGCCAACTATTACCGGCAGTTTATTCCCCACTTCTCTTCGCTGGTGGCTCCCATCGTGGCCCTCACCCGGAAGAATGCCAACCCGAGATGTTGGTCCCCGTCAGTGAGGAAGCATTCTCTCAACTGAAATCGGCGTTTTCTTCGGCTCCTATCCTGGTTCGTCTGATCCCGGGTAGGCCCTTTGCCTGGAAGTGGATGCCTCTTCCGTGGGAGCAGGGGCGGTCCTAATCAGAAGGGCCTAAAGGCAAGACTGTTTCTTGCGGGTTTCTTCTCCAGGACCTTCTCGCCGCCTTTAACGCAACTACACCATAGGAGATCGAGAACTGCGGCATCAAATTGGCACTCGAGCAGTGGCGACAATTGCTGGAGGGGGCCCGTCACCCATTCGACGTCTTCCGGGCCACAAGAATCTTCAGTACCTCAACGGCCCAGCGTCTGAATCCTCGCAAGGCCCGGTGGTCTCTATTTTTCTCTCGCTTTAACTTCACGATACACTTCGGCCAGCCCCAGAAAAACGTCAAGGCTGATGCCCTCTCCCGAAACTCTGAGTCACTGAGAAGAACCTGTGTCCCCGCACATCATTGCTCCCGAACGGCTGTCCACGGGCTCCGGTGGACCTTCGGAGGGTACCACCAGGCAAGACCTACGTTCGTCCTGCGCTCAGAGGAGAACTCTGGAGTGGGGGCATAGTTCTCTTCTGGCTGGTCACCCCCGGCATACGAAAGTCCCACGCCCTCATCTCACGCGCTACTGGTGGCCGACCCTGCCCAGGACGTCCAAGACTTTGTTTCACCCTGTACACATGTGCCCGGAACAAAGGTTCCACGCCATAGGCCCTCGGGCCTCTTAGTCCCTTCTCCCATCCCCGAGTCCCCATGGACACACAACGGCATGGACTTCATTACGGACCTTCCGCCTCTTCAGGAATTCTGTCATCTGGGTGGTCACGGATGATTTTTCTAAGATGTCCCACTTCGTGCCACTTCCGGTCTTCCTCGGCCCCTCAACTGGCGGGACATTTTTTCCACCATTTTTTTTCGTCTGCATGGATTACCCTCGCATATCGTGTCTGATCGGGGTGTCCAATTTGTCTCCAAATTTTGGCGGGCCCTGTGTTCTCGTTAAAAGTTAAATTGGACTTTTCTTTTGCCTCCCATCCCCAGACGAATGGTCAAGTGGAGAGGGTGAATCAGATATTGGGCGAATACCTGCGCCATTTCGCGTCCGGCCGGCAGGACAACTGGGCCGAGCTGCTTCCGTGGGCTGAATTCTCCTACAACCATCGGACTCTGATTCTACAGGCTTCTCCATTCCTGGTGGTCTACGGTCGTCACCCACGCCCGCCCCTCCCCTTGGCTATGACTTCCGAGGTTCCCGCTGTGGACAACCAAGTACTGGACATTAAGACCATTTGGCGGGAGACCCGACTTGCCTTAACCCGGGCCGCTACCCGCATGAAGACCCAGGCCGACAAGAGAAGGAGGCCGCCGCCCACGTTCCAGCCAGGAGATAAGGGTGGCTCCTGCCAGACACGCACGCCACAAGGTCCCCAGCTACAAACTGGGTCCACGATTTCTGTGGCCTTTTAGAGTGCTCCGTCAGATAAATCCAGTGTGCTACAAGCTCTGCCTACCCCCTTCTCTTAGAATTCCTAACGCCTTCCACGTCTCCCTCCTTAAGCCTCTGGTCCCTGAAACCCATTCTCCCAGAGGAGCGCTGCTCCAACTCCTGTGCTGGAATCTCCTGATGTCTTTGAAGTGAAGGACTCCCTTTGAATGAAGATCGTCAGGGTAGGCGATTTTTTCTTGTTGATTGGAGGGCTTCGGCCCCGAAGAGAGGTCCCGGGAACCGGAGTCCAATATCCTGAACCCGGACCTTATCCGTAAGTTCCGTCAGCCTAAAAAGAGGGGGAGACTTAAGGGGGGGGGTACTGTACGGCCTGCGCCGCCCCCCGGCCCGCGGGCCACGGGCATCCGGGTCCCCCCGGGGCCCACCGGGGCCCGGGTGCCGCCGCTGGCCCCCGACGAGCCGGGGGGCCTGCGTCTGCCGTGGACTTACCTGACCGCGCTCTGTGCCGTCCGCGCCCTTTTGCGGCCGAGGCGCGCGTGCCTGTGTCCTAAGGCGCGCGCGCGCTCGTTCCCGGGGATTTTAAAGGGCCAGCGCCCTGATTATTGGATAAATTTCCAGGCGCTTCCCCCTACTTTAAAGGGTTTCGTCCCACAATCACTCCTTGCTGGATCTATGTTTCCCCGTGCCTAGAGAAAGCGTTCCAAAAACATACTCTCGCCTCGTGTACCAGACCCCTTGCTACGTTTCTCAACTCCGAACCTCTGCCGCCTGCCCCGACCTTCCTGCCTGTCTACGACCACGAACCTCTGCCCGCCTGCCCTGACCTTCCTGCCTGTCTACGACCCCGAACTCTGCCGCCTGCCCTGACCTTCTGCCTGCCCACGACTACGGGCTCTCGACTACGATTTGCACCACGCTGCACCTCGGCTGCCCCCGCAAGCAAGTCACGACAGGGGGGACGACCAGGTTGCCTCAAGCCGCAGCAAGTCCATACAGCTTTGGGGCGGGCTCTGGTGAAAACCGGGGGCTACTTAGATTCCGTTCCCTGGCGTGGCTTAGCTATCATCGCTTGCGGTGGTCCGGCGGATCCACTACCCAGCCGCTACAGATGTGCATTAATTGTAAGCTACATGCATTACAGACATAATGAATTATCTGAAATTACCAAACTACAATTAGCGTTATTCAGTTCAGTGTGACGGCTGTGCCTGTTTATCGCTGCACAATATGTTGAAACGTGGCTCAATGTGTAACAAACAAACACGTATCTCAGCTTCAATATTCAGTCTCACTTGGTATTTCGTTTTTATCGCAGTGACAGCAGAAAATGCTTTTTCACACAAGCAGGACTTTGCAAATGCCAACAAAACATCAACAGCTTTGCTGGATAGAAACTGTTCACATGATAACCAGAAAGACATCAGTGATGTATGGCTAAATTGCAACTGTAAAGTCCGGTAAGATGACAGTTCCATCAATTCTTCTTGTAAGATGGCAATGAAATGGATTACGAATCCAATCAAACATGCTGACATCATCATCCAAAATATTCCTGGGAAATGTGGCAGTTTGGTTGGGTTTTTAAAAACATACCTGCAATGATTTTTGGGTTTTTATCTCCTTTAACATGAAAAAGTTGCCAACAGTGGAAACTATATAAACCCCCTTTTTAATTTATTCCAGATACAGATTTTTTTCGGGAAAGCTTTGATTTTGTCAAAGCGTTTTTGAATGTTCCAGTCGGACCTTGCAATGACAAATGTAAGTGTTCAAAACGAAATGAAAAACCATTTTGTCACCCAAAGGGAAATGTTCTATTATGTCATTTAGAAAATGATAATCATCCCAGGGTTAAAATATGCGCTGTAAAACCCCCGGAGCGATATCCCCTGACTTCTGATGCAGCAATAAGTGTTTATGCACAGCCCCCTTTTTCGCAACAAAATTTTCAAAAAAATGATCGAGAGGCCTAGTTTGATGAATTAACGTTTTTTAACACACTTGAAAACGATTCAGAAGATTTTCACCCCATCCCCTTTGCGCTAAAGCCTCACGGGGATCATCCCGTGGGGATACTGTTGTTCATGGAAAAAATTTTCCTTTATTTTGGGGAAATAGATCAAAATTCCTCACGTCATCCAGCGTGCCTCAATTTAAAAATTTTCATCAGGCACCCATGGGCAATTTCAAGGGGGAAAAAAAAAAAATTGTAAAAGGGAAAATTTTTTCCCCCTAAGTACTTCCTGATTGGCTTTGAAACAAGAATCCTCCAACGTTCATTTCCCCCGGGCAATATTCTCGCTATACCAGAACGTGCATATTTGAAAATTCAGTACTTTCATCCAGCTAAATTGAGAATTTGATTTCCCGAATGTAAAATTACTGGAAAAGTATGTTTTCAGACGTATCCCCATTCTTCTGCTCCCTCTAATAGAAAATGGAAGGTTTTAAAATTTTTGGGGCTAATTTTTTCCCCGTAAACTTCCCCAAATCTCATAAACTCTTCCCCCAATTGTTTTGGGTTTTTGTAATAAAATTGTAATGCTACCAAATATTGCAAAAGGCTTTTGTTTACAGTGGTAACACCCGTTGTTTTGATTTTTTGCTTTAAAAATCCTTTCGCTCAAATATTATTTCGGTTAAGTAATCTGCTGTTGTGTTAATGATGCTTAATTCCCTTGATTCATTGCTTATTGGATTTTTTTGAAGACAACAACACTAAGGGGTTGCTCCCCATTTCCCCTAAGAAATGAATCCATAAATTATATTCTGGATTGATTCCCCTTTTTTCTTGACTCCGCCTTTGCATGTCATTTGGATTTTTTTCCGGTTTCTTTTCTTTTACAAATTTACCCATATCAGCGTTATACAATTACTTATGGTATGTGCAAGATGTATGCGGCGCGTCTTTTCCCCCATACATCGGTGTTTCGGGAGCTCGAGCTAATGCGTGAGTACTCCCGCGGTGCGGAGGGAGGGGCAGCAGCCCACTGGCCCCATTACCATTCATTACTTGTGGCGCGTATTTGCCGCAAGTAATTGACATGTCCCTTATCTCGTATTGTACAAACGGGGGAGGAGGGTAAGCTAGTTCTTTATGGAAAAAGGGGGTTTCCTTATTTCAGGTGATCCGCCCCTATTGAAAGCAAATACGCTGGAAATTTCCCGGGCCCCAAATTACCCCTGTATCATACCCATACGTTTAAAAATAAACAAGAAAAATGATAACAAAATCAGAAATTTTGTAGTCTCAGTTCTTTAAGTCCGAAAGTAAAATTCCCCCCTGGGTTGAAAAAGGGCAAACAACGGGGGGGAAGTATGGGTAGGATGGCTTAACATGGGGGATCAAAGCTTTGCTTAATACAAATTTCGTTTAAGATTGTCACTGGGGTGAAAATCATTTCATTTTTTTCTACTGTTCATCGTATTATCAAAATATAAAAAATTTTAGGTTTTAAATCTATGGCCATTTGAAAGAAAGAGTAAACAATAAAGTTCTACGTTCAAAGCTTTGGTTCAGGGGCTGTTAAAATTTTCTTGGGTTCTTTCAAACCCCCCGAAGCCCCCAGTGGACCCCCGGGGTGTCCCCACAAATTTAGACTTTGTAGGTAAAGGGGTTTCTGGTTTTTTTGGACTGAACTGTATCACACGTAATAAATATTTCTGATTTACTTCAAGTCCCCGACCCCTTGGAATCTTCCGGCTCGAAGACAAGGGAAGCAGGAGAAATCCCGGGGGCCCCCGCACATGCCGACCCCCGGAATGGCTTATGGGGCTTCATTTTCGGGGGAAAGGAAAAAAAAAAATTAAAAAAAAGAGTAAGAGAGCTAAGTCATTTCGTCTGTTAACTGTGGGTGGGCCCCAAAAATAAGACCACGGGGGGCCCCAAAAATCAACACCCTGTGAGGTCCAAAAAACCCCAAATTTGGGAGGGGAACTTCCATTGAGAAAAGTCACCCTTTAATTTGCCCTCGACCATTGACAACCCCAAATCATACCCAAAAACTTTTTTAATTTAACTCCTATTTATACCCCGATGCTTGGGAAGTGTATGCGCATTGATTTTGAGAAGAGCATAAAAAAAAAAAAGGGTCACAGTGTGCAAAAAGGGGATTGCTATCAAAATATGAATTGCCTAAGGTAAATGTTCCCCCTTTTTTTGCCCCTTTGGCAGTTTTGGGATATTGAGAAGCACCTTCGGTTGCCCCCGCGCAGTGCATTGGTTTGAGCTAATTACCTACATTACCCCAGGTGTAAATGAATGTGAGTTTTTTTATATCATGTTTGCCAGCCCCAGGAGCACCACAATAATTATTATGTGTGCTAGAAAAAATTTTCATCATTCACAGTAAGTCAGTATTCCTGCACAGCATAGCTCCTAGAAAGGAAATATATGCTGCTATTCCTGGTTTACTGGTTTTATCAGCTTAGTTCTGTATATATTCTGATAATATTAGACAGAATATTTCACTCGGCTTTCACTTTTTATGCTGGTTACATGCATGCACATCCAAAGCAGATATATTACAGAAACAGTATTTCACCTCTACACTCAAAACCAGAAGTTGGTATGTTCTTATAAATTAATAAGGGTTTTATGAGGCTGTGAAGAGTAAAGGTTATCATTACCATCATAGTTATGGCTGCTCTATTAAAAAAACATTTAATATTCCTAGGATGCCTCTATTAGGTGACTTTATGGCTTGTTCATGTTTGTAAAATAATGTGATAAAGTCATATATCTATAAAATTATTATAACCCAGAGTTCTAGCTAGATTTTACCCAGAAAAGATGCCCTACATTTGTATCTAAACGCACTGGCCAATGCTGAGTAGTGTCCCTTTGACATGTAGCTAGCAAACCATAGCTATGACCCTGTGTAACCACATTTATTTTACTTTGACTTCTACCCTGTCTTGTTCTTGGGGCTTGTCCCCACGGCAGGGTTTTTAGTCGGTTTTTCAGACGGTATTCAGATTTGAAAACCGTCCGTAAACTGACTGTTAACCTTTTACATTGATTTAAATAGCAAATCCGAGCAGCAGTCCACACTGCACGGATTTTCCGTCGGGCGATTTTTGACACCGCCAGCGTTCCTAAAAAACTTGGAACATGTTTATTTTCCTGCCGGTTTTTGGGCAGAACATGAACATGTGGCTGCGAAGGGAGATGGCTTGAATCCGCAAACCGCAGACAAAAGCCGTCCCTCTGCGTGCTAAAAAAATGACAAAATACTGGTCGGATAATCCAACCGGTATTCTGTCTTTGCCATGTGAACGCACCCTTAGGCTTGGTTCACATCTACTTCATAGGTTCAGTCGCAGAGGTGAAAACAGACACCAAGGAATCTGTTTCACAATAGACATCAACAGCGCCCAACGGATCCTATTGATTACTTGGTCTGTCAGATTTCCGCTGTGGTCTTGGAACCTCTGAACCAAGCCTTCAATTGTTCAATTATTATCCCATGTCCAATATTTATTAGAAACCTGTATTGTACTGTGCACAATTTTTCATCCTTGGCTTCAACATGTCAAGATTACACAATGAAGTATTGTATTATAAGAAAGAAAAAAAAATTTCAAATCATAAAATAAACTCAATAATTGTTTCAGAGGTTCTGTCGCAGAGGTGACAACGGACACCAAGGAATCTGTTTCATAACAGACATCAACGGCGACCAACGGATCCTATTGATTACTATGGGTCGTCAGATTTCCACCATGGTCTTGGAACCTCTGATGCATATGTGAACCAAGCCTTAGTGTGTTCAATTATCATCCCATGTCCAATATTCATTATAAACCTGTCTTGTACTGTGCAAAAGTTTTCACCCTTTGGCTTCACCAATATGTCATGATTTCACAATGAAGGAATTTATTCTAAGAAAGGAAAAAAAACGTTTCCAATTCATCAAAAAAACTCTAATTGCTGACCACTTCAGTGAATTACTATAGCTGATCATGCACAAAAAGTATTTCCAAGGAGAATGAGAGTCATCTAGAGACCTTGTTATGGGAGAGTCTCTAATGGGAACCTTATTTATTCAAGAAATACTCACGTGAAAGGAAATTATTAGAAAAAAAAAAAAAAAACTTTTCCAGTCAATAAAAATAATGGACAAATACTCTATATTCGCCGCCTGAATTACATCACTATCGCCAATCATCTGATCATGCAAGATAAGTAATTGCAAGGAGAAAGTGGTTCGTGTGAGGACCAAGTCATGAGAGCACACAGAACTTGAATTAGTATTTGACCTCTGTTTTAAGTGATCGTAAATCTGCTTCTAAAGTGGGAAATTTAAGTATTTGTTACCAGCTCATCCAATACCATGAAGAAAATATGTCTGGCAGTCACCAGTGCTGCCAATGGATTAAAATTTTTTGATTATTTACATTTAAATTTTTGCTTCCTGTTTTAAATTAATTAAACTTGACTGCCGACATTTGTGATAGTGAAAGAATTGTATTAAAATTCTTTATATGTGTATTAATATACTCACTGTAATAATGGGGAGTTATATCCAGTTGCATAAAAGGCTATAAATTATCAGAAATGCTAGAGGCATGTAACTCCAAAGGGCGAGGAAACACCATGGCTTCATCAGAGAGGGACGGATTACTCTCAGTTTTATTTCATCAGAGAAAACACCACAGGAGACCAGAGAAGAATAGAAATACTCAGCAACATCATTAAACCGTTCTGTCTGCTTCTTTTCAGGAATCATCAATTTCTTCCCCATGATCACAAATTGCTCCTTTAATAAATAAGTCAGCCTTTATCCAATATTCAGCACAGTGCATTTTATTTTACTTTGTTGTGCAAGTGACTATTTAAAAACCCCATGGGCAAAAAATTTTTGCTTTTTTTTTAATCTCATTTAACCTGTCAAGACCTCCCTATTGGCCAAGTGAGCGTGCTGAAATATGTGAGCAAACTCTCCGGGGGTTTAAAACCACAGATGTTTTTCCTAGGAGTTTTGGGAAAAACCCACTGATTTCATACAGCCCTCTACTATTAAGCAACAGTGCCTCCATGTGGTAGTAAGATATAATTACTTATTGACCACAAATAAAAGAAGGGCAAAACATGTACACACAAGGTTCACTTTTTAAAAAACTGTTGTTCAGTTTTTGTTTTTTTAATATTTGGTCTTCAAGAGATATTCCTTTATTTTTTTTTATATGTAGACAAACAAATCATTGTTAGTTTTAGCATAGATTAGATCATTATCTCTTAAACCATGCTTCTGATCATGCTCCTTTAAAGGGAAAAATTTTTATAAATTTCTATAATAATTGCTCAAAAAACATCTTAAAGGGGTTTTCCTCTTTTACTTAAAGGGTTTTCAGAATACAGGGACGGAAAAAAAAGCACTTTCCCAATTGGATGTCTTTGAGAAGGAGAGACGGAGGAGAGACGGAGGAGAGAGGTTTCACTGACAGGCCAGTATGAGCCTACTATCGGGGGGCCCTACTCACTGAACCAAAATTCCCCATAGAACAAAAAGAAGATAGCAGCCAGCGTGACCTTTTTTTCGTTCCGAATGGATTTTGGGGGCCCATTTAAGTGGGTGTGGGCCCCGGGGGTAGTTCCCCACCATCAGGTTTAGGGCATATACGGGCTATGTCAACATTTTTGAGATGAGAACACCCCTGTGGACAATAAGAATTTCATTCGCCCTACAACATATACTGATGATAAATTTTTAGCTCCACTGAGCAAAACATATAAATAAATAGGGATTTTTAGCCTAAGTAAGGGAATCACAGTTTCAGAAGTAAAGGAGGTAATCAAGTCTTACGCGGGGCGTTGTAGGGTCCAAAACACCGGGGGTCGGGGCCCTTTTTGTTTTCCCGCCTCATTGTGAACTGCGGATGTTTTTTTACAGAGAAAAACCTTTGTTCCTGCACTAATTTTCCCCGCACATCCCACCGCCCGCCATCTCCTCACAGTCACTGTAAGTAAAAAACACCCTGACAATTTTACTTTTCAAGCTTCCCACCCTTTATTACAATACCCCTAAACAGTCACCAAATCATCCACCCATACATGGGCAAATCACAGACAAGTGTTGTGACTAAAAAACACTCCTACCAAACCAAGACCCCCAAAACATTACTACTTAAAACTCAAAAAATCCTGCCAGACCCGCCGAACGCGACCCCCACATGTGACTACCCCTGTACACAGGCTTGATTACATATACCCCGCCAACAGGGGCCAATAGGGGGAACTAGTTGTATTAGACTCTGCCGACTATAAAATTTCCCCTGCTGTTACTTTATAAACCACCGGGGACGTCTTTTTGATCAGCGCGTTCACTTTCCCTTTTTTCTTCTCCTCCGGTTCAACTTCATGCTGATTCTCCCGGGGCCAAAACCGTCCTGAGGATTTGACACAAATATCTTAGAAACCTCACATTTCCCAACCCTTAATTTTAGGTTAGCATCCCCTCATTAGGGATTAGGGGCCTGAGATAATAGGGCCCGGCAGGGATTGGGGCCACAGGCAGGTATAGGGGGCCACAGGCAGGTATTGGGGGCCCCGCAGATAGGGGCACTGAGGGAGAATATAGGGGCACGAGGCCGTATATAGGGGCACGAGGCAGTATATAAAAGGGCCCGGGCAATTTTTAAGGGGGACTAAAAGGCCATATATAGGGGCCAGGCAGGTAAGGGGGCACAGGCGGTTATGGGGGCCCAAAGGGAGGGATAAGGGGCATTGAGGCGTAATGGGGACAGGCAGTATAATGGGCCCCAGGGAGTATAAGGGGGGACTGAGGCAGTATAAGGGGGCCCCAGGCAGGGATGGGGGGCCCAAAGGGATAATAGGGGGGGACAGGCAGTAAATGGGGCCCGGCAGGAAATGGTCAGAGGCAGTAAAATGGGGGGACTGAGGCGTAAATTTTTTGGGGAAAAACAGGTTAAAGGGCATGAGGCATTATGGGGGCAAAGAGGGATAAATGGGGGGACAGGCGTAAGGGGGGGGACAGGAGGATTAGGGGGAACAGGCGGAAAATTGGGGGACAGGGATCAATTGGGGCCAAGGCGGGGTTGGGGGGGACAGGCAGGGATATTGGGGGCACAGGGAGGGATATGGGGGCACAGGCAGTAAATGGGGGTCACAGGCGTAAATGGGGGGCCAGGCAGTATATGGGGGTCACAGGCAGTATTGGGGGTCACAGGCCTATATGGGGGGGCACAGGGAGTATATGGGGGCCACAGGGAGTAATGGGGGGGCCCAGGAGGTATAAAGGGGACAGGCAGCATATGGGGGGCCCAAGGGAGCATTGTAGGGGGACAAAGGCAAATTTAGGGGCCACAGACAGGGAATGGGGGCCACAGGGGAGCATTTGGGGGCCACAGGCAGGGATTATGGGGGACGGGAGGATATGGGGGCCACAGGCACATTGGGGGTCACAGGCAGGCATTAAGGGGGACAGGCAAGATATGGGGGACAGGCGGGGTTTGGGGGGACAGGCAGGATTTTAGGGGGACAGGCATATATGGGGCACTGAGGCAGGTAAACGCTATAAAAAAACAACAATTTAAAATTCCCCCAAAATCCCCCTTGAACGCGCTCCTCCTCTTCAGCCCCCGCTTTTCCCGGGATTTTCCCCCCGGGCGCACGGCCTATGATGGGTGTGCCCCGAGGACAGGGACGTCGCGATGACTATTCACGCGACGCTGCCGGTGAGGGGCACGGGGGGCCCCTGCGGGCCCAGCGCTGTGAGGACCCGGCAGCCCGCGGTGTAGGCCTGGGGTCCCCACACTGTCTGCGGGGGAGGGGGCGCCCCTTGCCCCGCGAAGCCCTCAGCTGTTTTGGTCCACGGACGCACATGCAGCTGGAGCCACGGGCTCCAGGCCCCGCGCAAGGGCCCAAGGCCCCGGGGGACTCGGGGGACAGGGGGTTTTATTTGGGGCCCGAGCCCCAATAAAAAAGCCTAGCGTGCCCCCGCATTAAAGTTATTAATGTGGGGGTAACCAAGCACCTTTAAAAGAACATTATATATTTTAAAGATATGCTGAGCCCTCAGTTGACCAGCTTACTATACAATCTCTGCATACGTGTCTTCTCTCCCAAAAAAATGTTGGAGGAGCGGGTATTAAACTTAAACAAACCTTGGGGCCACATGTATGAAACGGTTTTGGTCTAAAACTCACTTTTTCCCCATAGAAACCGATGGGGAAAAAAGGGAGTTTTAGACCAAAACTGTTTCATACATGTGGCCCCAAATGTTACTAAACAGCTGTAGAACAATTTTACTACTTATTCAACAGCTTAAGATTTTTTTCTCTCATATTGGCTAAAATATTCTCCACATTTTCAGACTCACTTATCTCACACTGGTCTTTATTCCTAATAAGCAATTCAGGGATGCCACAAGAAGGGTGGTTTATAATTAGTTGATATCCACAGTGCTCAAATAAAGGAAAAATAGGTATAATATTAAAGTCATAAAGCTATATTACTTCATATAGTAAACAAAAAGAAGGCAGTTCACGCTGCTAACAATGCGTTCTTGGACGTGAACCAACAAATCTGCCGTGATAGACTTCACAGTACAATCAATTATAACCATGAGATGGGAGAGCCATGAAAATACATAATAGGTGTTATATTTTAAGCAACAATTTTGATCACTCATTGTCCAGGCGTTTGATATTTTAATGACAATGGCTACCAAACCAAAGCAGCAAGGTGAGGGCTAATCTTTGCTATATATGTCTCAGTGGGTTGCAAAGGTATTCATATTGCTTGAACTGTTCCTACCAAAACAACTACAGGTATAACACCTAGAATAAAGATACATAAAACATAACTTTTAATAAAAATAAAAAATTTAGAAAAAGGGAAAAACGAAAAGAAAACCCCTCAAATAAACCCAAACAAAGCCCCTGTCTACCTCAAAAAGGGGGAAAACCCCCCCAATAAGGGCCCCCAACATGGAACCAAACTAACCCTGCCCAAGCTACATTTTAAATAAAAAAAAGAAAAACCCATTTTACCACAAAGGGAGTGCCCCCCCAAAACCCAAAAAAAATGCTGTGATAAATAAAAATTTACAACGGGCCCAATAAAAATTTGATGTTCAATAATACTTAAATTGATGAGGGCGTCATGGGAAAGTACCCAATAACGCATAAATATTCCAATTTTTCCAACGCTTTTTCCCCCCCCTAAAATTAACGGGGGTTCATAGGGAAAAAATTGGGCAGTTGAAAACAACAATACGGAAAAAACTAAGGAAAAAACAAAAAGATGAATCCCAAAAATAAAACCCCAACTTTCCCTTAAAAAAGGAAAAAAACAGGGCTGGAAAGGGTAGGGGAAAGGGGGTCCCAGGTTTAAGTCGGGCCCGATCCCCCCCCTATCTGTTTAAAGGGAAAGGTCCAAGCATTAAAAATTTTTCCAGTAAATCACAAGCCACAAATTTTAAACCAAGGAAAATTTAGCCCCAAAATTGTATAAACCCCTTAAGAAACCTTTGAAAACCAAAAGGAGCCCTTAAACGCCCAAAAAAAAAAAAAAAAAAAAAAAAAAAAAACCCATGTTCAAAGGTTTTAAGAATTTACAAGGCCCCGGCTGAAAATCCCGGGAAAAATTTCCTCGGGGCCAGGTGCAGTAGGGGGGAGGGAAAAACAAACAGTTAAAATAAACTACATAGACCAGGTTTCCCAATCCCGCGGTCCCCCCCGGCCCTTCTCAGCGCCCCGACGGCACATAAAAATGACTCCCAATATCGCGGGACGGGCCCGAGGTTTGAAAAACAGAAAAAAACTTAAAAACATGGAATGAAGGCGCTAACCCATTTTTAAAATTATAAAAAGCGACCCTTGAGCAGAATTTTTGTATGCACCCAAACATTTTGTAAATTTGTGATAAACCATAAAAAAAAACCCCAAATAAGAATCCTAAAAAGATATTTTAAAATTTTCCAATAGGTATATACAACGTGAATGTTTTAACCAAAATTATGGCAAATTTTAATACTAAAACCTAAAATAAAAAAAAAAAAAAAAATATACTTTGTGGCAGTACAAAGGGCTATATAGTTGTACTATAGAAAATATATAGTCACAAATATGGGCCCCTTTTTTACTCCCCAACAACGTATATTTTTTTTTTTTTTTCTATTTTGGGTTTCAGTTTTAAATTTTACCCCATATTTCGGAATAATACCTTTGAAATAAAACCTTTTGGAACTTTATAGTATTTATAGGATTCTTATTTTTGGTTTTTTTTAAAATTTTGGTTTACCCACAAAATATACAACTTTTTAGTTTGCTTTCAAAAAATTTTGCCTTTAGGCTCGCTTTTTAAAATTTAAATAAAAAACTGCTTGGGCCCCTTTCTTTTGCCATGTTGGAATTTTTTTTATTTTCTGTTTTTTCCCAAGCCTGGGCTCTGCCCTTGGGCTTTTTTTGGCATCATTATAGGGCCCGTGGGCGCTGCTGGGGAATGCCCCGGGGGTGAAGCGGCATTCCCTTCCGGGTTTATGTAGTTTTTTTTTAAAACTGTTTGTTTTTCCCCCCCCGCTATGCACATGCCAACCCCATTTTGGGAATTGCCCCGGGCCCCCTTGTATTTCCAAACCCTTTTTTAAAATGTGTTTTTTTTTTTTTTTTTTTGTTGTTTTTTTGGGCGTTTACATACGGGCTCTGTGGTTTAAAAATTTGTAAGGGGCTGATCCCAAATTGGGTTTAATTTGCCTTGCTTTTAATGTGGCGGTGATTCACTGAATTTTTTTACTGTTTGGACCTGTCTCAAAAATCAGATAGGGGGGGATTGTACATGTTTTTACCCGGCCCCCGCCCCTTTTCCCCCTTCCCAGCCCTGTTTTCCATCATTAAGGGACGTGATTTAAATATTTATTGCTTTCATTTTTTTGTTTTTTCCTTAGATGTTCCAAATTGTTTTTAATCAACGCTTTTTTTCCCCTGATAAACCCCATATTAGGGGGGGAAACGCTTGGTTTTGGGAAATTTTAAATTTTTTTGCGTTATTGTTTTATTTTCCTATGACGCATCATCAATTCATGGGTTATTATTGAACACCCAAATGTATATTGTCTTTGTTTGTTTTTTTTATCACAGCACTTTTTTGTTTGTGCCCCTTTTTGTGGTAATGTTTTTTTTTCCTTTTTTTCTTTTAAATTTGATTGGGCCCCGGGGTTTTATTTGGGTTTTCCAGTGGGGGGGGGCGCCCTTTTTTGGGGGCCCGATTTCCCCATTTTTGAGGTAGACGGGTTTTGATGGGGAAAATTTTTGGGGGTTTTTTTCGTTTTCTTTCTTTTTCTTATTTATTTTTTTTAAAAAGTTAGGGTTTTTTTGAAATCTTTTTTCCCAAAAGGTGTTTATACCTTTTAGTTTTTTTTGGGTTTTTAAATTTGTATTGGTATACCCAAACTTTTTTTTCCCAATTAAAACAAGGGTTCTCTACCCTATCCCATCGGGGTTTAAAATTTAAAAGTCATGGTAGGTTTTGTTTTTTTAAACTTTTTTCCAAAATTTTATTGATTTTTTTATGTAATAGAAAAAAAAGAAAATTTTCCCTGTTTTTTCCAAATTTTTTTGAAAAATTAAAAAAAAATTTTAAAAGGGTGTAGGGGGCCCTTTATGTATTCACCCCCCGGGTACTCTGATACCCCTTCTAAACCCCGCATAAACCAATTCCCTTTAAAATTATGTCCCCTTTAATTAGTAAATAAAAATACATCGTTCCCAATTTTAACCTCAGAAAAAAATACAGCTTTTTTGGGAAGGCCCAGAGGTTTGTTTTAAAAAAATTAGTTTAAAAATGCAACATCATGAAAACCAAAGGGAAAAGGGTCAAGGATTAAAATTGTCCAAAGTGTATTTCAGGGGTTTATTTTTTTAAAAAAAGCCCTAGCTCTGCAAATCTTTAATTTTTTCATCCATAAAAAAGAAGGAGTAAAAGGTAACCCAATTTCTATCCCACCAAGAAATGGTGCCCCCTAAACTACAGAACCCGTCAAAGAGAAAAATAATTAGAGAAGCAGCCGAAAGGCTCAGGGCCACCCCTGGAGGAGGGTTTTCGAAATCCCCCCTCAGGTGGGGGGAATCAATCCACAGGACAATTAATTTTTCCAGGGGACTTCACAAACCTGGCCTTTATGGAAAGCAAGTTACAAGACGTCCAGTTTGCAGTCTACAAGAAGCTATGTAGGGGACACAGCAAGCATATGCAAGAGGGTCATCTGGTCAGATGAGACCAAAATTGAACTTTTTGGCCTAAATACCAATTGTTATGTGTGGAGAAAAGGCAACACTGCACATCACCATGAAACATGGTGCTGGTGGCAGCATCATGTTGTGGGGAGGCTTTGCTTCGGCAAGTCCTGAGATGCTGTTCAGAGTTGAGGGGAAGATGGATGGAGCTAAATGCAGGGCAATTCTGGAGGAAAACCTGATAGAGGCTGTAAAACACTTGAGACTGAGGCGTAAGTTCATCTTCCAGCAGGCCAACAACCCTAAACATACAGCCAAAGCTACAATGGAAGGGTTCAAATCAAAGTATATTTATGTGTTAAAATGGCCCAGTCACAGTCGTCCAGACCTAAAACCCATTGGAAATCTGTGACATGACTTGAAAACTGCTGTTCACAAACATTCTCCAACCAATCTGACTGAGATAGAGCTATTTTGCAAAGAAAAATTGGCAAAAATTCCACCCTCTAGATGTATCCTCTAGATGTACAGACTTGCAACTGTCACTGCAGCTAAAGGTGGTCCTACAAAGCGTTGACTCAGGGGACTGTATACATATGCACAACACAATTTTAGTTTTTTAATTTTCAAAAATTTAGAAAAGCACGTATCATTTTCTTCACAAATACTTGCTACTTTGTGTTGATCTGTCACATAAAATATCAATAAAGTGCATTTGTTTGTGGCTATAATGTTTAAAAATATGAAACAGTTTAATAGGTATGAATACTTTTGCAATCCACTGTATATGTATCATATGGTATGTGTATAACAAAACTCTAAACTAATTGGCAAGCGTTTGTAAGAATGCCGTTTGAAGACTTGTGGATAAGTAATTAAATATATATAAATATAAGTGGACTATTGACTTTAATTAAGATTTTATGGAGAGGAAGTGCAGTAGCAATACTGATTAAATGAAAGTTCCACTTTTCTGTTTGCAAACAAATACTTAAGAAAGCACACTTAGTGAAGATGTTGTCTGTAAAATACTGTGCATACCTGCTAAGGCTCAGCCAGAGCATTGTGCAGTCGTGGAGGGAGAGGAGTAAATAAGAGAGAACAATCCACAAGCTGCTATGAGGTTTCCAAATACAAAAACACACCTGTGCTACCGTACAATCAACCATTAGTGCGACACTGGAACCCGCACTAATTACCAATTTGCTGCTGGTGATTTGCAATAATTGGCACACACAATACATAGTAAGCAAATGTAGGCTTTAAAAGCAGGTTGCAGTCCTACATATACGGAAAAGAAAAATCATCTTAGAATGGTTATTTCTCTGTGTTTTATGTAAACAAAAGCAAATTGACAGAGGGGATGCACATAGAAGGATGAGCCACCTGCCAGGCATTTTACCAGCCTGGTTGATTAAGATGAAGCTCTGTGTTTATTGGTAACGTAATGGGAAATGTTCATTTTATAAAACTTTTGACATGTAATAGTGACAAGTCCGAGATTTTCATTGTTATGGGTCCAGGTGCTAAGACCCCCACCAGTTGCTGAAAAAAAGGGGCAGAAGCATGCCACTAAGCACCTTTGGCTGTGATTATCCTTCCTTGGTTCTCCACAGAGAGATTAGAGGTATCTTGATGACCAGACTTACTATGAGATAAAAAAAAATGGAAAAAAAAGGAGCAAGCAATCACATCTCCCAAAAAGAGACCAAAAAAACTACACTTAATCTTGGAATAAAAGAAAACATAAAAAAATATGAGCCTTAAAGAATGGCGCTGCAAAGCAAATTAAAAAAATAAAAAGGTTTTCTTTTTTAATGTACTAAAATATAATGAAAACTCAAAAAACTTTGTATTGCCGAAAGTTGTACCAACCTTCAGAATAAATATAACATGTTGTTTAAACCACACAGTGATCTTCATAAAAACAAAACAACCCCACAAAAAATTTTACAATTGCATTTTTTTTTTCATTTTCCGCCCACACAAACATTTTTTTATTTCCTAGTACATTAAATGGTACATTAAATGGTACCAATAGAACATACATCTTGGTCCACCAAAAACAAGCCTCATACAGCTTTGTAGACAGAATAATTAAAAAGTTATGCCTCTTGGAAGGCAGGGAAAAAAATGAACACATTCCTGTAGCGGGGAGTGGTTAACCAGAGACTAGAAATTTAATCTGAGCTTAGAATTAACTAAATGCCATGGGTTATATGACTAATGCCCTATTTAGTCCATTCAGTTTGCCCATCAGAGCCAATACTATGGGCTAATCTTTGGGTTATACCATTTTTTTTCTAGACAGGGGCTGCTGCAGCAGTATAAGTAAGGATCCAAATTTTTAATACAAGCATATTAAAGAAAGATATGATTTATTTTCTATATATAAAACAATAAAAAGTTAATAACCCCTTTAAGTCTGTGGAAGAGAAATTATGGGCCAAGCCCACATGTATGAAAACTGTCTAGGTGTAAGAAAGTCTTTATTGCCCATAGCGACCAATCAGAGCTCCCCTTTCATTTCATATAGTGCGCTGAAAAAATGAAAGAGGAGCTGTGATTGGTTGCTATGGGCAACAAACAAAGTCTTAGACCTAGACAATATTCATACATGTCGCCCTATGTGTTTATTTTTATGTTCCAAAATGACAAAGAAAAAAAACATGAAGTGCACATCCACAAGCTATACACTGATCTATTGCTGTTAAGAAAAAATTACAAAAATGAACATGAGGTTCTTAGTACACATTTTAATCAAATTGTATAACCCTACCTGACATGTCATATCGATCTATTTAACCCCTTACTGCCAGAGCCAGTTTTGGCCTTCATGACAGAGCCCTTTTTTTTAAATCTGATAAGTGTCACTTTATGTGAGAATAACTTTTTGACACTTTTACCTATCCATATGATTCAGAGATTGTTTTCTCATGACATATTGTGCTTTAAGTTAGTAAGAAATTTTGGCCCCTACGATCCTTGTTTATTTGTGAAAAATATCAAAATATCATGAAAACTTGGAAAAATTTGCCATTTTCAAAGTTCAAAAATTTCTACGTATAACACAGATAGTTATTCCACTCAAAATACGTTTAAATTAGCATGTACCATATGTCTACTGTACATTGGCATCATTTAAAAAAAAAAATGTTTACACATTAGGGGGCTTAGAAATTTAGTAGTCATTTTTCACGTTTTCAAGAACATGTGAAAAATAGATTTTTTTTTAGGGACCAGTCCAGTTCTGACCTGGTTTGAGGGGCCTGTATGTTAGATACCACCATAAAAGACTTCATCTAAGAATCTACACCCCTTAAAGTATTTAAAAAAGCATTTTAGGAAGTTTGCTACCCCTTTAGGTATTTCATAGAAATTAAAGCAAAGTGGAGGTGAAATTTCAAAAATTTAAAACTTTTTTGCAGATTTTAAATTTTTATCCATTATTCACTGGAACACGGTAGATGTGAGCAGATAAATGAAACTCAACATCAATTCCCCAGATTCTGCCATTTTCAGAGATATCCCATATGTGGCCCTAGTGTGCTATTTGGCTCAACCAGAGGCCCCAGAATAGGAGGAGCACCTAGCGGACTCTTGGGTCTCATTTTCATTACGATTTTATTTAGGCGCCATTTCAGGTTTGCGGACACCCTAAGGTGCTAAAACTTAATAAACACCCCTAAAAAAGACCCCATATTGGAAACTACACCCCTTAATTAATATATCTAAGAGTTTAGTGAGTATATTGACCTCACAGGTGTTTCACAAATTTATTTAGTGTTAGGCTCTGAAAATTAAAAAAAATATTTTTCCCAACAATCTGCAATTTTAGCTGAAAATGTTTAATTTTTACATGGAATCTTGTAAAAAGCACCCCGAATTGTGTTACGCAATTTCTTTCAAGTTCGGCAATACCCTACATGTGGGTGTAAACTGCTGTTTGGGTGCATGACAGGGCTACAAGGGAGGGAGCGCTATTTAGCTTTTGGAACGCAAATTTTGATGGGGCCATCTCGGATTTGCAAAGCCCCCAAAGTACCAGAACAGGTGGCACCTTCCAGAAGTTAAATCATTTTGAATTCAACACCCCTCATGGATCTCATCTAGAGGTGTATTGAGCATTTTGGATGCACAAGTGTTCTGTAGTTTTTTTAGCATTTGGGCCATGAAAATGGGGGGAAAATACACAGTTCCACTATTGTTTTTTGGGCTAAATGACAGGATAACTTTACTATGTGGTTCGGTACAATTGCAATGATATAAATTTTATATAGTTTTTATGTTTTATTACTTTGACACAATAGAAATGCATTTATAAAAAATTGCATTTTTATGTCATCATAGTCTGACAGCCATAACTTTTTTATTTTTCCATATACAGAGATGTGTAAGGGTTTTTTTGTTGCAGGATGAACTGTAATTTTAATTGGTAACACTTTTGTGTTTATATGAGTTTTTGATCGATTTGTATTCCATTTGATGTGCTGCAGGATGAGCAAAGCTCGCAATTTGGTGACTTTTTTATGGCATTCACCATGCGGATTAATTAACATGACATATTTATAGGGTGGGTTGTTATGCACGCGGCAATACCAAATATGTGTGCTTTATTTCTTTTTTATCTTTTCTGGGGCGATTGGCGTTTGGAAAGGGGAAAAGGGCGGTGTACGTGTTTTTATTTTATTTTTTTATTTGTATGTTACTTTTTTTTTCTTTTTTTTACTTTTTCACATTTTTTTAACTTTCTCCCATAGGTGATTTGTATCAGCAAACTTCAGATCGCTCATACAATGGAGACCTGTACACAGCATTGCTGCTGTGTACTGGTGTCCAAGACGAATATCAATCACGATGATGTCACCAGACAGCCCGGATGCTTTAGTAAAGCATCTGGGCTGTCAAGTAGGAGACAGGGGAGCGGCACTGAGCGCCGCTTACTGCGCCGATTGCAGGCAAGAGGAGCTCACTCCTCCTGCCTGCAGTTTTTCTATCGCGACCATGATAGATGTTTCAGACATTTATTTTATCTTTAAGACTTTCTAGCAGTAGTTATTTTGAGGATCCACACATCTTTCATGGATTAATAATAATCTTTATATTGCGCCAACATATTCCACAGCACTTTACAATTTAGGGGTATAAGTACAGACAAAGAACATACATTACACAGTTAAAAGCTACCTATAGATCAGACACAAGGTGTGAGGTGACTGCTACATTTTTCACTCTTTGTTTCATTGCAGCTGTTTGATAAGATCATAAAAATTCATTTTTTTTGCTCATTAACGTATACTCTGCACCCCATCTTGAAAGAAAAAAAACAGAAATGTAGATATTTTGCAAATTTATTAAACAAGAAAAAGTGAAATATCACATGGTTTTAAGTATTCAGACCCTTTGCTGTGACACTCATATTTAACTCACATGCTGTCCATTTCCTTCTGTACCCCCTTGAGTTTGGTTTTACTTCTTATTGGCAAACCCAACTGTGTTTAATTAAACTCATTGGACTTGATTAGGAAAGGCACACACCTGTCTATATAGGACCTCACAGCTCACAGTGCATGTCAGTGCACATGAGAATCATGAGGTCTAAGGAACTGCTCAAGATGCTCAGAGTCAGAATTGTGGCAAGGCACAGATCTGGCCAAGGTTACAAAAGAATTTCTGCAGCACTCAAGGTTCCTAAGAGCACAAAGGCCTCCATAACCCTTAAATGGAAGAAGTTTGGAACAACCAAAACTCTTCCTCGACCTGGCCATCCAGCCACACACAGCAATCATGGGAGAAGAGCCTTGGGGAGAGAGGTAAAGAAGAACTCCAAGATCCCTGTGGCTGAGCTCCAGAGATGCCGCAGGGAGATGGGAGAAAGTTCCACAAAGTCAACGTCCCTGCAGCCCTCCACCAGTCGGGGCTTTATGGCAGAGTGTGCCGACGGAAGCCTCTCCTCAGTGCAAGACATATGAAAGCCCGCATACAGTTTGCAAAAAAACACATGAAGGACTCCCAGACTATGAGAAATAAGTCTGGGAGATGAAGACTGAACTTTTGTTGTTCATTCTAAGCGGTATATGTGGAGAAAACCAGGCACTGCTCATCACATGCCCAATACAATCCCAACAGTGAAACATGCTGGTGGCAGCATCATGCTATGGGGGTGTTTTTCAGCTGCAAGGACAGGATGACTGGTTGCAATTGAAGGAAAGATGAATGCGGCCAAGTTACAGAGATATCCTGGTTTAAAACCTCTTCCCGAGTGCTCTGGACTCAGATGGGCCAAAAGGTTTTATCTTTCAACAAGATAGCTAAAATATCAAAGCAGTAGCTTCAGAACAACTCTGTGACCATTCTTGACTGGCCCAGCCAGAGCCCTGACCTAAATCCAATTGAGCATCTCTGGAGAGACTTGAAAATGGCTGTCCACCAATGTTCACCATCCAACCTGAGGGAACTGAAGAGGATTTGAAAGGACGAATGGCAGAGGATCCCCAAATCCAGGTGTGAAAAACTTGTTTCATCATTCCCAAGAAAACCTATGGCTGTAGTAGCTCAAAGGGTGCTTCTACTCAATACTGGGCAAAGCTTCTGAATTCTTAAGACCATGTGATATTTCAGTTTTTCTTGATTAATAAATTTGCAAAAATATCTACATTTCTGTTTTTTTCTTTCTTACCAAATCGCTGTAATGAAACAGAGAGTGAAAAATTTAAAGGGGACTGAATACTTTCTGTACCTACTTTATGTAGTATAGTATAATATTTGTGCTTTATGACAAAATAAATGGTAGTTTATGTTTATAAGAGAGTAGTTGAAAAAGACAAGAAGATGTAATAACTATTTATTATAAAAGCCTGATTAAAATTATGATTGCTTGATGGTACATTCCATTTACCGCTTTATTCTATTTTTTATTTTTTTTTGCCATTTTCTAACATTCAGGCAGCCATAGCATGTTTTATGTACAATTCGTCCCTGGACGTTACTGTATGATTGCATCTGTTAATCATACAGTGGGTGATGGCACTAATACAACTGTGCCCACGAGGTCACCTTGATTTAAATATAACATCAGAGAGCAAAGTATTCACCACCCCTGATGAACATATGAAATTACCTTCACACATTACTCAGAGTTCAGTTGACTTACATTGAGTTACATTACACATACATGTGCTACTGTACATGTTTAACATTTTTATTTGAAATACAATTTTAAATCTGCACTCATTAATTTATTAATATGTCTATGTAGTGGTTATCTAATTTTTTTCTGGTTGGATCTCTAAATGTTTTGTACATACAACAAGTTAAATGAATTGTCGAAGTTTCATTTTAGCTCCATTATTAATTTTAAGTGTGTAATAATTAAATAATATGTTTTTATCTTCTGTGGTAAGTTATTTCTTTTTCATTTATAGAATCGTCCCTGGTTGGATAGCCATTTGGAGACAAACACTATTCCTTTCTGTATAAATAGCATATTAGGGCATATCAGTTGACAGAGAAATGATAATAGACTATTACAATCTCTGGAAAGTAATGGGGTATAAGCCAAGGTCTACTAACACTTTGTCTTGTATATAGTTGCTTCCACAGTCTAAAAGTAACAAATTAAAGACTAAAACTTAACTTTTACTATTAATACAAATTAAAATCACCCATTTTTATTTGATAATAGACAAAACAAAGAGATTATAAAGACTCAAATATGAGAGCAATATATATTGCAAAGAACCCCACTAACATAAAGGGGAAAATGAACAGCAGCATAGGGTTTGCTTAAAGAATCATGTGACCAACATGATCCAATATGTTTCTAGTGGTCTCATCCATATAGCGAAATTATCAGCCCTACAAAGAGTCCAAAAGGTAAAGTCTTGTAGGATAAACTATTAATGACTAAGCAATGACCTCTTGTAAACCTTTCCTAACTGGTGGAGAAAAAGCCGAAAAAAGGGCGACACCACCCTAAGTAGGCTAACCCTGAAAAGTCCTCTACTCTTAAGCACCAAAAGATATAAGCAACATATTTTCCAAAATTTTCCAGATGGCGGTTCCTCAGAAGAGATAGCAGTTGTGAGCACAAGAAGTAAATAGACCTCACAGGACAATTAGTTTTTTTTTAAAGCTTCCCCACTTTAAGTAAAAAAAATGTGTTTAAAATAATGTTTAATGTAAAATAGAAAAAAAATTTTCTCCCATAGTTCTGGAACTGCGGGTTGGTTTAGCTACTTCGGAGGGGTAAACCGCTTTTCAGGGAGGTTGCTCCACCAGTTAGGTAGGGTCTACTAAGAGTCATTGGTAAGTCACCAATAGTTTATCCAACACCCAAGACTTTACCTTTTGGACCCTTTATACTGTAACAGAAGTAGTGAATCCACTGTACTGCCGGATGCAGTGGTATAGGCCATGTCAGCGAGTGGAGTCTAAGGAACCTTCCAGTCTTTGTCGAAGCCTACCGCAAGTATCATTGACCTTGTGCAGCAGGAGACTCCCAGGGCACTATGCCTGATGTAACTTGCTTGCGGTGGTGGTCAGGGTGCAGCGTGGTACAGAATCAGCAGGCTGAAGAGTAGTCGGAGACAGGCAGAAAGGTCAGGGCAGGCGGCAATCAACGTGGAAGGTTTGGTACACAGAACAACTAAATAACACACTCTCTAACTCTCCAAACAACCATCAAAGAACACCAACAATTGGCAGGAAGTGGAGGGAGAGGTCAAAGGATATAGGGTCAGCGCCGGGCAATCATCAATTACTGGCACACAGTAGACAAGCGCAGAGACTCAGGAGTGGGGAGAAGTGAGTATGATGTGCTGGGGACTGGAGTATCACAAGCATGTTCACAGCCCGGCTCGGGGGCCGCAGAATGCTATGTGACATGTACAGCTGACAATATCTCTACGTGGATGAGACCACAGTAAACATATTGGATCATGTTGGTCAAGTGAGTCTTTACACTAACCCCATGCTGCTGTTCATTTTCCTTTTATGTTAATGGGGTTCTATGCAATATTATTTGTCTATTTTGAGTCTTTTAATTAGAATTTGGGTGATTTTAATTTGTATTAAACGGTAAAGTTTTTGTTTTACAATTTTAGTTGTTCCCCGAAAAAATATGGGGGTAGTTAATGGCGTAATTGTTGGCCCCCAATTTCCTGGGGATTTTGGGGTCGCGCTGACTGCACGTCTTCCCCGGCGTGGGGGGGTGGCGGCCCGCCGCCCCATTTTCTGCATTACTCGCGGACGTATTCGCCCCAAAATAATAATCCCAGGTAATCCAATTGAAATTTACACTCCCTGAGAAATTAGTTGAAATTTCTCCAGTAGGTAACATTTCGGTAGGGACTACCTGTCTGGGATCCCCTTGAGTTTTGGGGGTGAGCTTAATACAATCTTTGATCCAAAATACTGTAAAAATAAGAGTCCCCCGGGGTTTTTATATTTTTTTCCCTTTCATTTAAACATTTCCAATATTCCTATTTAGCTTTAGTTTTAATTAGTCTTTAGTGTGCCACTGGGTATTTGTATCAATGGGATAATTGTGGGCCCCAATTACGCCCGGGGTGATTTTGGGAAAACGCGCCCGACTGCGGTAATTCCCCGGCGTTGGGGGGGTGGGGGCCCGCCCGCCCATTTACATGCATTACTGCGGCGCGTATTGCCCAAAAAATAATTTTAAAATGTCACTTATTTCCCCGCGTGGACAATTTCGAAAGTATTTTTTAGTGGGGAGGGAGGGTTAAATCCCCTATTTTTTTCTGTGAGAAATGGGTTTTTCGTAATTTTCGGGGGGTCCCTATTACAGCGCATTAAAGAAAAGCAAAATGTGCAAACCCAAATGGAATGTGAACCTTTCCCCTATGACTGTTTTTTAAAATTGCCCTTTAATAATATTGAAATTATTTTCTTCTTTCTGTCTCAGTCATAAACCCCAAAATGAGCAAAGCAGCTATAAAAAAGCAGAATTTTTTCCCGTTTCTTCGGGTCTCATGACTAATTTTAAAAAATGGAATTTTTTCCGGAGTTTTTTTTTGAGAAAAGTATCATAAAAATTGTAAAACATAGGGCGACATGAATGGGGCTGCTCGCAGCACTTTGTAATGCGTCTGATTTCGGGTGGCATGCTGGAGGCTTGCCACTTTAAAAGTGGTTTACCAGAGCCTGAATTGTCGTTTTTGCGCTACAATGCGCCTGATTTGTGACCTGCAGTAGACCGGGTTCATAGATTGAGGCACATTCTACACTACTATTGTGCGCAATAAAATTGGCATCTGGGCGTCAAAAATCATACATGTCGCCCATAATTTTTAAATATGTTTTTATTAAAATCTGACTTAAATAATATGCAATTTTCTGAAGATACATTCTCATTAAGATTTAAAATTAAGATTGTCTACAGCAACCACTCGAGACAGCCTAATCATATGTTATGCACCGTTTGTACATTGATCTAATTTATTACACAGTATGCAGTCAGCTTTTTCACTCCCTGGTGGCTGCAGATATTATAAAATTAATCAGCAGAGAACATTGAACCTTACACAACATGGTTTTATATAAAAGGTAATGATTCAAGTTAAAGATGGTGCTCAATTGATACTCAACCCATAATCCAAGTTTCTATTAGAACCAATTTTATTTTCTCTCTTTTATCTTCTTGAGGTGGCTGCCATGTAACAGCTCCCTGCTGTTTATAGAGGTAGACTATCTATGGTAAGTCTACATGGTATCATAAGACTAAACATTCCATAGGAAATACTAGATTTAATTGAATTGATGATTGCCAAACTTTCTGATTCCAGTGGGATAGACCAACCATCTTATGTGCATGGAGGTCCACCTTTTCCCCAACAGCAGATGTAAGAGTGGGTTGTTGGATTTTAACATTCACAATTCTTTTGCTCTGTAGTAAAACAGGCTGCTGCCAAAAGTATCTGGCAATGGCTTACTCCCTTTTCCTAATTCCATTAACCCTTGTTTTGTCAAGAAGCCACAAAAACACTGAATTTCAGAAAAGCTAATTTGAATCTGCTTAGAGAGGCCCTAAACCACATTTACTGGGACAAGGTCTTCAAAAACAACAGAACAGATAATAAATGGGAGATGTTTAAAAACATCTTAAGTGCCCACTGTGAGAGGTACATACCTTATGGAAATAAAATAATTAGAAACAGGAGGTGTATCAACCAAGATGTAAAAGAGGCAAGAAATAACAAAAAGAAAGTGTTTAAGCTAGTTAAGCAGGAGGGCAGTGAAGAAGCACTGAAAAGCTATAAGGAAAAAAATAAAATATGTAAAATAATGATAAAAACAGCAAACTGGAGACAGAAAGAAAATTGCCAAAGAGAGTAAAACTAGCCCCAAAACAATTTTTACTTATATAAATGGTAAAAAGATTAAAACTGAAAATGTTGGCCTCTTGAAAAGTAGTGAGGGAGATATTGTAGAGTGTGATGAGAAGAAAGAAATCTATTAAACTATTTTTTCTCCACCATATTTACCAATGAAAATGACTTTCCTGTTGGTGAGCAGAGGGATGAGGTAAACTCCACCTTAAATGTTTTTTGTCTACCCCAGAAAGAAGTGCAGCTCCAGTTTAAGATGATTTAAGTAGACAAATCACCAGGTCCTGATGGTATACACCACTGTGTCTTAAGGAAAATGTGATAGACAGGCCCTTATTCTTAATATTTATGGACTGTAAAGCAACGGATATGTTCCAAAGGATTGGCGCATATATTCAGAACAGGGTGAAAAAGTGATCCTGGAAACTATAGGCCAGTAAATTTAACCTCTGTTGTAGGTAAAATGTTTGAAGGTTTTCTAAGAGATGCTATAGTGCAGTATCTCACTAAAAATAAATGTTTAGCTTTGTTCCAGCATGGGTTTATGAAGGATCGGTCCTGTCAAACTAATCTCATCAGCTTTTATGAGGAAGTTACTTCTAGAATGGATCGGGGTGAGGCATTGGATGTCATATATCTGCATTTTTCTAAAGCATTTGAGCCACATAAAAGTTTGGCAAATAAAATGAAAATGCTGGGACTGGAGGAAAATGTTTGCAAGTGGGTAAGTAACTGGCCGAGTGATAGAAAGCAAAGGGTGATGATTAATGGTAGATACTCGGACTGGATGCCTGTTACTAGTGGGGTACCACAGGGGTCAGTATTGGGTCCTATTCTTTTTAATTAATTATTTATTAATGACGTTACACAAGGATTGCACAGTAGAGTATCAATATTTGCAGATGATACTAAATGGTGTAAAATAATTAACACAATAGAGGATAATGTTCTATTACATGGAGAAGGACTTGGAGATCCTAGTGGCCAATTAAATTTAATTGTAGCAGCCAGTGTCATGCAACAGCTGCCAAGACAAGTAGGATAGGGTGTATTAAAAGGGGAATAGATGCACATGATGAGAACAATATTATCGCATTATAACAATCATTGGTCAGACCACTTATGAAATACTGTGTACAGTTTTGGGCTCCATTGCACAAAAAATATTTTCTGTAAAGCTTGTACAGGTTCAAAGGTGGGAAACGTTAATAATAAAAGGACTGGGTGGACTGCAATACCCAGAAAGATTAGCAAGATTAGGGTTTTTCAATTTAGAGAAAAGACGGGTTTGAGTGACATAATAAGTGTCATGATCATGCCCGACAGATCCCCAGCTTCGAGTTCTGGTCGCCGGCCACGGCCATTGCGACAGAAACCGTGGTTTTTAACATAATACTTTGTATTCTTAGTTACCAGTGTCAACTGAGTCTTTCCTTCCCTGTGTGTTAATTGATTACTGGCCAACGCCTGTGGCCAGGAATCCTCCAGCACCCTTTAGTTAAACTGTGTTCCTCTTGATTGACAGCTTTGTTTCCCTATCCGGCTTTGTGTTCTTTTCACCTATCACCTCTGCTCTGTGTTCACCAGGTCCCTATTTAAGGATTCCCTTACCTGTCCCCTGTGCGCTTATATTGGGTCTTTCCTATACCTTTTGCTTGCCTGTTAATTGTTGGATTTTCTGGTTACCTGACTCTGCTTGGCTTCTGACTATTCTTCTCTTCCTGATTTTGTACTGCATTGCCCGACAGTTACCAACATGGCTCATCTTACGTTTTTCTCTCTGTCTCCCGATTTGGTCACTTACGCTGCCCGCTTGCTGCCAACCTTGCTTGTCTGACGTTCCCATATTGTGTTTTGTATTTGTTTTGTCTGTGTCCTGTGTTCCCACATATTCAGTGTAGTTTTCAGTCTTCTGGTTGGGGCCAACCTTTTAAGGAGTCGGGTACCCCCAAAAGGCAGGGACAGAGGTTGGGACCAGCGTCAGGGCCTCACTCTGTCTGTGTCTTCTCGTGTGTCCCTGACGGGTCCCTTGCAATAAGTATATATAAATATGTATAAATATAGAAATCTCTTCGAAGATATATATACCCAGGACTGTATCCAGAACAAGGGGGCATCCTCTACGTCTTGAGGAAAGAAAGTTTCTTCATAAACATAGAGAGGGATTATTTACTGTAAAGCAGTGAGACTGTGGAACTCTCTGCCAGAGGAACTTGTCATGGTGAATTCACTAACAGAGTTCAAAAAGGGTCTGGATACATTTTTGGTGTAATAGTATAACAAGTTATGGAGACTAGGATTCTGCACAAGGGTCGTTGATCCAGGAATTTATTCTGATTGTCAGATTGAAGTCAGGAAGGAAAACCTCATGGGGTTTTTTGCTTTTCTCTGGTTCAACACTATATGACAATCAGCTGAAATGGATGGACGTCTGTCTTTTTTTGGCCTTACAGACTATTTAACTATGAACTAATGCATGCCTGGCTGAGCATGCATTAAAACATTTTTAATGATTTATTGATAATTGTACAATTAGTATCAATTATCTTTTGCTATTACACTAGCAACATGGGAACTTTGAAACATGATTATGTAACAATATTTCAGTTTTGAGGTATACTAGTACTTATCTTATAGGATTGTGCACATAAATTCTTTTGTCTATTATCACAATAACCCAGAAAAATAGTTGGCACTCTAATTTTGTAGTGAAAATTGTAATTCCAAATTTTGTTTAATCTGTGTCACAATGCAAAACATCATCATATGCGACTGGTACGTATAGCAACAGTTCGGGCTTATGACCTCTTTCAGATAGAGAATCAAATTATGCAGAATATGCAGCATTGCTCTCACACAACCTCCATTGCAGTAATCACTGGTATGGTACAGTGCCTGCATATTTTGAATATTTTGATATTCTAATTAAGTTAAAAAAAGGATGTAGGTCCAATATGTCACTATATTTAGCAAACACATTTGTTGTGACATGGATTAATTATATTTAATATTACAATTTTCACCACAAAATTGGAATCCTGACTATTTGTCTTGATATTGCAATTGTTGCAGAAGGGCTTGGTTCACAAATGCATTAGTGGTTCTCTTCGGAACCTCCGACATATGATGATAGAGAAAATTCCACAGCAACCAAACTACACTGTTTTTTCTTTCTAGACAGCAGACATCACTATGGACACCCAATGGATATATTAGTTATCAATTAGAAATTGCACCCAAGGATGATCAAGACTTGTGCAAGGGTTAAGGTTTTGGAGGTTCCTGCGGGGATGCACTAGATTTTAGACAGAAGGGACAGGTGGAGTGAAGATGGTGGAGAAGGTAAGCAGGTTGTGGTCAGATATGGGGAGAGGAGAGTTTGAGATGTTAGATAAGGGGCAGAGGCGTATGAAGACGAGATCACAGTGTGTGTTTGTCTTTATGAGTGGCTCCACTGTGGTACACTATGAGGTTTTTCTCCCCACCCTTTGTTCTAAGAGAAACAAAAATTAAAAAAATTTTAAATTATGACACATCATGGAGATATTATATGGATATATACACAATTGAGTCACATTCACATAGTTCATGAAGGAAATCACGTTTTGTGAGCTGACTTGGTGGGTATAAAAGGTGTCTGATAGGCTCTTGATATCTCTTCATGCTGTTATGGGTTTATCAGAGTTGCAAAAAGGGATGATTATGAGATTACAGACCAATGTTCGCAGTATTTCTGAAACTGTGCAGTTTATGAACCATTTGTGTGTTGCTATGGTGAAAGTGTATTGTGAGTGGACAAATGGCACCATTATGAAAAATGGATGTGGAAACTGCAAAGCTCTACGTGCCAATGATGAGACGTCAGCTACAAAGATATATATAAGCAGACCAAAATGCTATAGTGAAGCATCTCACCAGCAAAATTAATCCGGAGCAGAGCTACCAGACATGTGTCTAAAACAACAGTTTAGTGAACCCTAATGTATATGAGGCCCCAAAGCAGATGGATGATAATTGTACTTCTGTTAACAAAGTTGCATTAGCAGAAAAGGCTTCAATGTTCACAGCAATGGCAGAATTGGACCTCAGCTGATTGGCATAGGGTTGCCTTCTTTGAAATTACACCGGGTCTTCGGGAGTTGCGCTGATCGGCGCATACTCCCGCGACGCAGGGGGGCTGGCAGCCCATAGGTGCGGCCCCATAGACAATTATCTCCCCGCGCTACAATTACGATCCGATTGAAAACACCTGGGAGAGAGGCGAAAACCATAGTTCTCTATGAGAACTGTAGATTACCGTAATGATTGGGCCGCATTTTGCTCGTATTAGAGCGCAGTACGCTCACAATACATGGAGAAATGCGCCCCAAAATAAGCCGTGTGAACATACCCTAACAAGCTACCAGGATCTTATTAAGTCACTAGCAGTCCATAAAGCAACTATCCTGCACATGGTGGATATTGGGTATTAGCTAGTGCTGATAATTATGTGACTTGACTGTGTAGATTCTCAATTAGGAAGAACAAAAAATTATAATCACCCAAATTTCTGACATGTTTCCTGTTAACTGTGACCAATGAAACAATTACAAATTAGGCTAATTGTTTGTCCTTCAAATTTATCACTTTGGTAATGAAAGAACACGATAGTTAATTCAAACACTAGCTACAGAAAGAGATTTTAATAAATAATCAATACTCAACTACTCAGTGATCAACAAGGTGCCTTTAATGTAGGCTAGAGAACTTAACAGACACATAGAACCTAATAAAACAAGCAAATAAAAATATCTACTATGTTATAATTTACACACACTGGCACAAAGGCATGTACAAAAATGTATAATTCCCTCCTGGAAGAGAAGGGGTTGGTCTACAAACACATGTATCCTACAAGGAAGGCAATCAGGTCTTGGTAGGAATGTTAGAAATAAGCATGAAAGAAAAATTGTATTAAAAGGTTTGCAAAAAGCGCAGAACCAGCGGGTGGTGAAAGGACGTCTTGGTTAAGAACATCACAGTCACACCAGCTTTAACAGTGAAGTCAGAGAGGTGAGCGCAAGATAATAGAGTCCAGCAGAATCCTTGAGAGGCTGCCCTTCCCATTAAAGATGGAGTTCAGAATAATGAAGGAGAATAAATTCCTGAAGCACACACACATACTGTTTGGTTCTTAAAAAAAAAAAACATTTTGAAAAGGGTATGAAAAAGGTCCATTTATCTTAAAACTTGTGACAAAGTGACATTAAAGAGATGTGACAATGACAGCAGTACATTGAAGTTTTATCTAAGGAAAATGTGTTAAATTGGATCACCCTTGCCTTGCAAAATGCTTGATATATAAAAGGAACAGGCAGCCAAATGAAGCTTTAAATGTGCTTGAAATAAGTGAGGCGGTAATTAAATTTATAGTGACTGTGAAATTGCTTACTGAAACTAGATGCATAAGGTAAGCAAAAGAAGTTTCATGATACATGTTAACCAATGTAGTTGGGGGTGTAAAACATCAGGTCTATAATACACCCTCTCTTGTATTTTTAATGCAAAAACCCTTAAAAAGGTTTTCCAAGGAAAATTTTTTTTTATTTTTTAAATAGGATACTGCTGCTTTTTAAAAAAAGAAAAACTTCTACTCACCCCTCCTTTAACCTGGGATCCAGCGCTATGGAAACCTAAATTTCTCCCCCGGGCCCTTCCCCTTTAACCTTCCGATCTTCTGTAAAAAGGGACATTCCCCGGCTACAACCACTAAATTTGACTGCACGGCCAAAAACCCCCATTTGCTTTGAACGGGGGAATTTTGAGCCAATGGCACATGATCACTGAAAACAAATCAAAAAGCTCCCAATGGCAATGCCCCTTCCAAAAAAAAAGATGAAAAAAGAGCACCGGGGAGTGGGATGACGAAAGCGCGGGAATCCCAGGTAAAAAAAAAGGTGGGGTTTTAATTTTATTTTTTTTTTTTAAAAATGGCAGCAAAAAGGCTTTTTTAATAATTTAAAAAAAAATTTTCTAGACAACCCCCCTTTTTAAAGAAACCGGGCATTGCATTGTAAAAAAAAAAAGACAAAAGGCCAAAAAATTTTTGCAATAAAATGTAAGTAAAAATTATTGGCTCAACTCACTAGCAATGGGCAGTGGATCCTTTTGGTTGCACACAGGCTGTTAAAACCCCCTTCCCCTCTATGTGGGAAATCTATTTTCCCCCTGCGGGGGACCCCTTAAAGTTGAAACACCCCGAACATTTCATGCACAAACTGCTAAAGGGCTAGGCACAAAACCGGGGGGGCCAACAATGACTATTTGGGAAGATGGAGTTTTTACAAGGTCAAAGGCAAAGCCAAAGGTCATGGACATTGTGAGGTCAAAAGACAATTAAATATCAAAACAAAAAATGAAAAAAACCGGAATTGGCTAAATTTAACAACCAAAAGGCACAGTCAAAGATGAGGCATTAAAATAAGGGAAGTATCCATTTAAATAACCTCTAAAGCTTAGTGATCAGAGGGGAAGCAGACTGGTAGTGTGCACTGGCCCAATAAAAGTAATATGCACATGGTAGGGAGTAGCCACAGTGGAGGACTAGGTCGATAAATGGAATGACCATAGAAGATGCAGGAAAAGCCACGCAAAGCGGTGCAAATGTAAGGCTATGTCTATACAGCACACAAAAACGGTTGAATTTTCTTTTGATTTTAGTATTTTTGAAACCGTTTGAAAAATCTACCGTTTTTTACAGCCCCAATAGATTTTAAAAGTAAAAGCTAAAATGTAGTCCAAACACAGGTCTTTTTTTTTTAACACCCAAAAAAACGACCGGGGGACTTTATGCAAAAACGCCCAGGGGTTTTTTGGGGGTTCCCCGCACCGGGGCCCGAAAGCAAAACGTCCTGAAGATCCGCAACCCTCTAAAGCAGGGGTTCCGGGGCGTTTCCGGAACGGGGGTCACTGTATTTTAAACAGCGGGACATCCCGCAAGCTTTCGGCCCCGGGCCCCCGCGATCACTCGGGGGGGCCCCTTTTAAACCCCTTAATTTTTTGCGCCCCATCGCAATAACAAAGGGGAAAAACGCGGGAGGAGATCGCTCCCCCCCCGGGGCGTCTCGGGCTGCGCAGAAATTTGCAGGGATCCCCCCATCCCGGCAGCTCCTGCCTTCTGAAAAAAGACAGCACGGGGGGCAAGAATGCCTTCGGGGTTTGTCGTGACTTCACATGCCCAGCATCGTGACTAAACATTTGGGTCCATGGGAAAACCGTGACAGAAAAACAAGCGGGTGCTTTGTTCCTTTTGGGAATGAAAGTTTCTAAAGATCTCTCTTTCCCAAACCCCCCTAGGGGGAAAAGTAAAAAAAAAATTTTGAAAAAAAAAAAAAAGAAAAAAAAGGTGAAAAACATGAAAAAACACAAACACGAAAAATAAAAAAAAAAACACGTAAAACCCCCCCCCCTTTTTCCCCTTTTAAAAATCCAATCCCCCCAAAAAAGATAAAAAAATAAATAATGTATTTTTCTTTTTTGGGTATCACCCGCGGGCGTAACGACCTGCCCTAAAAAATCTGTCAGGGTTAATTTACACGTCCCGGGGGAAACCCCGGGAAAAAAAAAAAAAAAAAAAAAAAAAACCCCATACAGTTTAAGTTTTTTTGTTCATTCCGAAACCACATAAAATTTGGAAAAAAAAGTGATAAAAAAAACCCCTAAAAAAACCGCCAACCCCCTTTGAAACCAAATTTAAAACGCCAGTAAAAATCCCGCAAAAAAAAAGCCCCCTAACACAGCTCTGAAATAGGAAAAAAAAAAAAAAATTTAAAGGCTCTCAGAAGACAGCATCATAAATATTTTTTTACACCCAAAAAAAACACTTTTTTTTTTTTTAAAAGTGCCCCAACATAAAAAAAAACATAAAATTGGTATCGCCATAATCAAAATCAAACCCACAGAGTAAAGAAAAACTTATTAGGGGTACGGGCACAGTGACGCTTTTTAAAAAATAAGAAAAAAAAAACACTACAAGGTTTTCAGTTTTTTTTTTCTTCACTCTCCCTTCCAAAAAACCCGGAAAAATTTTTAAAATGATCAAAAAGTCTTGTCCCCCAAAAAAAAAAAACCAATAAAAAAGTCCCCTCCCCCCGCAAAAAACAAGCCTGATACACTCCTACACAGAAAAAAAAAAAATTATGGGTTTCCCGACTAAAGGCATGCAAAAATGTGTTTTCCTGTTTGAATAAAAAGGTTTTTTTTTTTGTATAAAAGCAGTAAAAAAAATAAAAATATTCAAAATTTGGTATTTTCTTTAAAACCGAAACGCCCCGGCGAGTAAAAAGGGAAACCCGTCTAACTAACGCAGAGTGACCCCTTATAAAAAAAAAAAAAAAAAAAACCACTACCCGAAATTGTTGTAATTTTGTTCAAAAAACGCCTTTCAAAAAACCCCCAATTTAAAAATTTAACAAAGATTTTTTAAGCACCCCCTAATGGTACTAATAAAACATCAATTTACCCCGCAAAAAACAAGGCCTTACCCAGTCCGCACACAGCAAAATAAAAAAGTTAAAGACTGTCAAATTAAAGGCCAAAAATAAAAACGCAAAAAATTTTTTTTTAGACCTAATTTTTATTGTGTAAAAGTAAAAAACCCTAAAAAACCAAAAAAAAATTTATACCCTTGGGAATTGTACCGACCCCCCCTATTTAAATTTACACACCTTTACATGCAACGGGGAACGCTGTAAAAAAAAAAAAGCCCCAAAAAACCAAAAAGGGTGGAACGTGTTTTCACCCCCCCCCCCCCCCCCCCCCCTCACATTTTTCAAGGCCCAATGCTAAAAAAAAACGAAGGAACACCAGTGCAAACCCCAAATGCCCCAAAACCCCCCCAAATGAGATCCCTAGGGGTTGAAACTAAAAAGGGGCACTTTTTTGGGAAAGGGTTTTTAAACCCTTTTTTGGTACTTTGGGGGCTTTGGGAAAAGGGACATGGCCCCCCCCAAAATCTGCATTTCCAAAACCAAAAAAGGGGCTCCCCCCCCGGGAACCCCCCCCGCCCCTCGCCCAAAAAAGCCCTTTAACACCCAATGTAAGGGATTTCCGAACTTTGGGAAAAAATTGCTTAACAAAGTTTTGGGGTTTTTTTTTCCAGGGTTCCTTGTAAAAAATGGAAAAAATTTTAAGCTAAAATTTTGATTATTGAAAAAAAATTTTTTAAAATTTTCACAGCCTAATGCTTTAAAAAAAAAAAAAATTGTGAATCACCTTGGGGGTCGATATTTTTTCACTACACACCTGGGAAAATATACCTTAAGGGGTGTAGTTTCCCCAAAATGGGGGTCTCTTTAGGGGGGGTTTTTATTAAGAAATTTTAAACACCTTTGGGGCCTTTTTCAAAAACCAAAAAAACCCCCGAAAAAAAATTGCCCTTGAAAAAAAGGACCCCCCAAGTCCAGTACGTGCCCTCCCTATTCTTGGGGGCTTAAAGGTGAGCCAAAAAAATTCACCAAAGGGGCCCCATATGGATAGTTTTTAAAAACAGCCCGACCTGGGGGAAATTTTTATTACATTGCATTACCTGGTCACCAAATTTCAGGGGAATAATGGTTTAAAATTGGGAAAAAAAACAAAAAAATTGAAAATTTTGAAATTTCACCTCCACTTTTTCTTTAATTTCCCGTGAAAATACCTAAAGGGTTAAACAAACTTCCCAAACAACCCTTTTTAAATACTTTAAAAGGGGCCCAGGTTTTTTTTAGAAACCCCCCAAAAAAGCAGTTATGCTTTTCTATATACTTGAAAAAACTTTGAGACCCCTCGGTTCACATAATTTGAAAAAAAGGAATCATTTTGGGGGAACTAACATACAGGCCCCTCAAAGCCACTCAAACTGGGGCCGGTCCCAAAAAAATTTTAAAATTGCAAAATTTTTTTTAAAATTTAGAAAATTTTCTTTCTAAATTTTTTAAGCCCTCTAATGGGCCCTAAAAAAAAAGGAAAATTTTAAAAAAAGATCCCCAAACCCTTTGTGGGGGATATGGGAAAATGCCCAGTTTATAAACTATTTTTTTTTCGTGAAAATTTTCTGTATCGTACGCAGAAATTTTTAAAAATTTTCAAAATCCAGATTTTTTTAAATTTTTTTATGAAATTTTTTATATTTTTCACAAAAAAACAAAAGGGGTTTTTAAAGGATAAAAAATTTTCTTACTAACCTTTAAAACACAATGTGTCACAAGAAAAAAAATCCAAAATCACATGGATAGGTAAAAGTGTCAAAAAGTTATTCTCAAAATTTAAATGACTCATTCAGATTTTTAAAAAAAAGGGGGTTTGGAAGGGCCAAAACGGGGTTTGGGGCCTTAAAGGGGAAAAAGGGGTTTTTTTTACTTCCAAGGAAATTTCTTTTTTTTGTTAAAAAATCTTGGGAAAAACAGGGCACTTTTTAAAAATATTCCATTTACAATCTCCTATATTTTTCCTAGAAATCCCCCCCTTGTAGAGCTGAAAACAGCTCCTCAGGTCAAATATAGCTAAAAAAACCTGTTTGATCTTTTATGATAGGCTGGGCCCGCACTGGGTTTTATAGCTACCAAAACCTTTCTTCTACCAGCCCCAGTAGAACCAAATAAAAAACAACCCCCCGAAACAAAGTTTAAACCAAAAAAAGGACGAAAGGGAAAAATAAAACGATTTAAGGGGAACCCAAACCCCCTTTTTCTCATTTTCTGGCGCCGCCCGGGTTTAAGGGGGCAGTTGTTTTAAGCCGCCTGTTTCCCATTTCAATTTAAGTTTTAAAAAAAGGGGCCCAAAGGCAAAAAAATTTAAACCGGGCCGCAATTTTTTCAAAACAGTGACAAAAACCCCCAGTTTTTGCATCGGAAAAAAAAAAGGTCAACTTTCCGAAATGTTTTTTGGGGCGAAAAGGGAGTTTGGTCTAGCCTAAGCGGGTGCACAATTCAGTTTTGTTAAAGACATTTCAGAAACCAAATCCACATATAAAACTGCTAATTACAGCTAACACCCAGCAAGGGATGGAGCCGCCAACACTCTGATCTGAGCTCCCGCTGAGAAATCGCTAGGTTCCGATCGGTGAACATGGCAGCTGGAAACCTTGTGAAGGCTTCCATCGCTACCATGTTTTCGTTTTCACTACTTCCTGCATCAGGCAGGAAGTGGGGAAGCTGCCATCTTGGTACACCCTAATGCATTGTCTATACAATGCATTAGGTTGTATAAATGATCAAGGCCCCTAGGGGGCTCAAAGTTAAAATAAAATAAAAAAGTTTTAAAGTCTAAAAAAATAAAACAATATTAAAAGTTCAAATCACCCCTCTTTTGTCACTTTACAAATAAAAGAAATAAAATAATAAAGAAGTTACACATGTTTGATATTGCCACGTCCAAAAAAGTCCGATCTATTAAAATATAACATCATTTATCCCGTATGCTGAACACCGTAGAAGGTAAAAAATTCCAAACGGCAAAATTGCGGGGTTTTTTGTCCATTTCACATCCCATAAAAAGTGGAATAAATTTAATCCTAAAAGTCGCATGTATTCCAAACTGCTAGCAATAAAAAGCACACTTCAGCTGGCAAAAAATGCACCCTCACTCAATAGATGTTATTGGTCACAGAAGATGGCGCCACCGCGTAAATTTCAAACAATGAAAATGTTTTGAATTTTTTTATATTACCAAAACATAACGAAAACCATACATGTTTGATGTTGCCGAATGCGTATCGACCTGTAGAATACAGATAATACATCATTTATACAAAATAATGAACACCGTAAAAACAAAATTCCCGCAAACGCAAGTAAATTTTTTTCACATTTTGCCCCACTTAGAATTTTTTTGCTGTTTCCCAGTATATTCTATGGTACGATAAATGACACCATTATAAAGTATATCTTGTCCCGCAAAATATAAGCCCTCATATGTCTATGTAGATGAAAAAATAAAAACTAGTGTTGAGCGATTACGTTGGCCATCGACATCGGTCGATGGTCGATAGTCGACCATCATCGACAAGATAGTCGATAGTGAATAGTAGATTATGAGCGATGACCATTAAAGTCTATGGGAGAGCAACAACACCTTCATTCTTACACCCAAACAGGGCTGGAGAAGCTGGAATTAACATCCACAACAATCAAATGGATACGTGCTACATCTTAGGCAACACACTTAGGTTATAAAAGCCACAGAAAAAAATCACACACCATTCACTATCCCTGTCTTGTACCACAGCATGACCCTTAAACCTGCATCACCCACAAATTAAAAAGTGCCAGAAGGCAGTATGATTTGAACCATCATTTTACTTGAACTGGACATTGAATATCCCTGTCCTGGAACGCAGCATGAGCCCCAAACCTGCATGACCCCCAGATTAAAAAGTGCCGGAAAAAGGAGTCTTTCAACCACCATTTTAGTTTCACTGGACATTGACTATACCTGTCCTGGGCCACAGCATGAGCCCCAAACCTGCATGACCCCAGATTAAAAAGTGCCGGGAAAGGCAGTCTTTGAACCACCATTTTAGTTGAACTGGACATTAACTATATCTGTCCTGTACCGCAGATGACCATTTAAACCTGTCTGACCCACAGATTAAAAAGTGGCGGAAATAGGAGTCTTTCAACCACCATTTTAGTTTCACTGGACATATACTGTCCCTGTCCTGGGTAGCGCTTGCCCCTCCGTATGAGTGCGGACCAATTGAGCTTCACTTGAAAATACTGGTGGTTAACGCTCCTGTTCCACCCAGGTGCCCTTTTTCTTGGCATTCTTTTTCTTATTTTACTCAACGTGCTGGAGGAAATTGTCTCTGTACTTTGTTCTCTGTCCGTGCTCCATACTCCATGTCCTCTGAAATACATCTGGTCAAGTTTTCCTGTACCTCCCTTGTACAATTCAGAGAATTTTTTACCAGCTATTTTGTACATGCAAGTTTTTTAGTAGTTTAATTCTAGAAAACACATTTTTTTAAAACAGGATGGAATCCCACCATGTCTTTGTTTCTCTTTTTTTAATTGTATTAAATGGGTTGTCTCAATACAGGGATTGATAGCTATGTTAAAGATCTTGCAAAAACAAGTCATTTTGCCCAATATGTGGTCCATTAACAGTGTCCTACCTATTCCTGTTTCTGACAGCACCATCACCCTTGAGCCACTCTTGACAATTGTGAAGAACAAATGTCTGTTAGAAACAACATTTTTATAATAGGACCTGTAGTATAGCTTCATTTCAAAGCAAAATGCCCCCAAAAAATTCAAAGCAAGCCCCCTTGAGCCATTTTTGGACAATTTGAGAACAAAATTCTGTTAGAAACAACATTTTTTTAAAATGGGGCCCCTGTAGTTTTGCTGCTTTTAAAAGCAAAACCCCCCAAAAATTCAAACATGACCCTTGACCATTTTTGGGACTATTGTGAAGAACAAATGCTGTTAGAAGCAACATTTTTTTATAATGGGAAAACCTTATATTCTGCTTTTCAAAGCAAAATCCCCCCAAAAAATTCAAAGCATGACCTTGAGCCACTTTGACAATTTGAAAAAACAAAGTCGTTAGAAACAACATTTTTTTTTTTTAATTGACCTGTAGTATAGCGCATTTCAAAGCAAAATCCCCCAAAAATTAAAAGCAGGGGACCCTTGAGCCACTTGGGACAATTGTGAAAAAAAATGTCTTTAGAAACAACTTTTTTTTTTAAAATAGGACCTGAAATTTGCTGTTTTTAAAAGCAGCATGCCCCAAAAAAAAATTTAAAAATGACTTCTCCCACTGTTAAAAATTGTAGGGAAAAAAGCCACTTAAAAGCCACTTTTTTGTTCAAAGGCCCAAATTAAGCTGATCTCACAGCAACAGACCCAAAACCATTGAAAATGCGAAAATTCTAAAGATAAATGAGAAAATGGAATGCGGTGTTGTCATGAAAACCTTCTGTCTTTTTTAGTCTACTCACACAAAAAACCGCAAAATAAATGTTGGGAAAAGAGAATAAAAAAATTTCAGTAAGAAATGATTATTTTAAAAAAAATTTTTTTAAGAGGACCATTTTTTTTGAAAAAAAGGAAATAACCGGGAACTAATCGGTGACCTCGGGAATTGGGGCCACAATATCATCAGAGATCCATGCCGATTTATTTGATGAAAGTCAAACGATCCACATTATCTGTGGAAACCGGATGCGTTTGTCTGTAATGACTCCCCACTGTGCTGAAGGGCCGCTCAGTATGACGCTGGTTGCTGGGCAGGACAACCCTCATGGCGTGGGAAAACCAGCTCGGGCCATTCGTCCATTTTGGATACCCAGAAGTCTATTGGGTCCGGAAGACATACAAAAACATCGGTGTTGAGACGCAGATAGTCGTGCACCATGACCTTAAGCTGTGTTGTATCTGTGCCCTGCATTGCTTGCGTTGGTGAGGTGGTAAACAAAGATTGCCATTAGGCTTCTGCCACCTTGCCTGCTGCTGCCTGCTGGCCGCTATGGCTACTTGGCACTCAAACTGCTGTCACTCGCTGATGTTGTTCCACCGGACATTTGGGGAACGTGAAGCAGAACCAACAGATGTTCTCCAGTTGATCAATCAGCAAGGTCTCCATTTCCTGCATTTTACTATCATTTGGGTGGGTGGAAGGAAAGTTCGGAGTTTTGTTTTGTAACGGGGATCCAGAAGGGAGGCCACCCAGTAACTGTTGTTCATTTTGATTGCCTTAATGCGAGGATCATGTTGGAGGAAATGGAGCATCCAAGCACTCATGTGAGAGATGGAGCCTTGATTTCCCAAGCCTCTGGGTCGAGGGGCACTAGCAAACTGATCTTCCTCATCTTCCTCCTCCGCCTCAAATTCGCGCCAACCTCTTTCCAAGGCAGGGATGTCGGTAACATCGTGTCTAGGAATACCTCCTCCTCCTCCTCCTCCTCCTCCGCTGCCTCCGGCACAGCTTCAACACAGCCCTGACTTGCCTGAGATGATGCTCCCTGAGAGCTGATGCGCCACCTTGCACTAGCTCTGGACCCCGAACCACTGCCTAATGAAGACCGATGAAATTGTGAAACTGTCGGGCCTTGTGGATTTGACGGAAAAAGGCTCCGTGCCGCATCTGTGTCCGTCTCCTTTCTCCGTCGCTGGCGGGACCTGTTGTTTCAGAGTGTCCAAAGATCGTTCCAGAACTAAGAAACCAACAATGCCATGGGGGAAAAGGGGCATTGTCCCATGACCATTTTGGGGGCTTCTTCAAAACGGGAAAGGGATGGGCAGAGCCTTTCACCTGCTCCACTCCGGGGGCCAACACCCCGGGTCTCCCCCGCTGCTGTCGGGCCATGTTCACCTTCAGCAAAGGCATTGCGCTGCTGCCACAATCCTGGGCATGTGGGGGGGGAATTCCCGCGGTTGCCACGCAACAATGAACGGTTTGACGGGGGGCCCCGAGCTACGCTGCAACGCAGCCAGGCGGACAAAGCAGGGTGCAAAAGGGCGAATGCGAACTTAGACTTTCGACCTTTCCCTCAGCGGGCCCAGCCCCGACCCGGGGTAGCTCTTTAAAAAATTTCTGGATGACAAGATTCATGACATTTTCCCGGGCAAGGGATGTGCCCCCAGCCTACCGATTTAAAAGGGCGGCCAGCAGATTTCGCCCGTTATCGCACACCACCTTTGCCTGCACAAGGTTTTGGCCCCACCCCACGTGGGTCTCGTTGCGCGGGCCCCGCCCACTCCTGACCTGTGGGGACGGGCTCCAAGACAGATTAATTTAACACGGGCCCGGTTTCTATGGGGAAAGTGATGCCACCAAGGGCTTGGGGGGAAAAAACCCGACCATCCCTGCGGTTTTTTAAAAAGGTGGGGCCCACCCGAGAGCCCACCGTCACCCCAGAGACATCCACCCACTCACCCTTGACTGTCACAAGAAATAGCGGCCTTGGCCGTGCTTTCTTCCATGTGTTGGTGGTCAGATGGACTTTTCCGGGCCCCAGATGCAGACAACGCGCTTTTAAATTGTAGATGACACGTGGCGGCCGGGCAAGGGGCGGCTTTCTGCAAAAAAAAGCCCGCTTTTGGGATTTGGTATTTGGGGGCAGGGAAGGGCCCTGACGTGGCGGAACCCCTCTGTGTCCACCAGACAAAGGCAACATTTCCCCGGCCCAAAACCTGGGAAGCCGACATTCAGGCTTTTGGGTTGGGTGGTTTGGGTTTAAATGTTCCTTTTGCTCCCAAACCGGAAGAAAAAAGGGTGGTGCAGACGGCCGCTGTACGGCGTGCAGGTCGTCAAACTGGGGAAGAAGGGGAGGATGGGTCTTGGTGGGTTGGTGGTACTGGGGACGGGGGGGGCTGAAGCGGGGCTGACCCTGATCATGACTCTGAGAACATGGGGAGCTGAGGAACGCTTGGTGTGCGGAGGAGGAGGAGGCGGAGAGAGACAGAGGGATGCCCTCTTGTCAGGGGGTTGGAGGCCGGCGTCGGTCTGGCCTTTTTTGGCCAAGTGTTGCCTCTCATTTCAACTCATGCATTCGCTTGCATGTGTCTAGACATTGTTGGTGGTGGTTAACACCTAAGGTTCTTGCCTCTACTTATGCGTTTAACGGTAGGCGGCATATACATCGCTGGGTGAATTCAGAGGCTTGCTCAAAGAAGGCCAGCTTGAGTGGTCCTGGGACCTTTTTGACGGCGATAAGCGAGGAGTGGGGTTTGCGCTGACCGGTGGCTGGTGGAATCATATCAGCGGTCTTCCTGGCGAACGACCTCTCCCATTTTGAGGCGGAACCCCGTTAATGGACACTACACCAGTAGTCTTTCACTCCTCGTCCAGTTATGAAGTGCTCGCAGAAGCAAATTCTGCTGAAAAGACCTACGTTGGATCCGCAATTGTCGTCATCACTCATCATCACACAGGTGACTTTTGTCGTCTGACATTTCTGCGTCAGGAGCTGCGGGCTACAAGCAGAGGGGAATGCAAGGCGTTGCCGACTGCCCGGATTTTTGCCGATGACCGGCTTCATTCCTCTCCTCTCTGATGCATCACGTACTGGGCTGTCAGGAGCAGAGTAAAATCATCCTCTTTGGCCTCTTGATCTTTTAAACATGCCTTCTGACCCCAAACCGATTTTGTCATCAAAGAGGGTCTTCAGAAAATGGATTATCCTCAGTGGTGGGTACACGAGTTGACATTTGGCTGCTTCATGTTGGACGGATGCTGGTGATGCTGATGATGACATTTGTGGCCGTGACTGGGAGGACGAGGAGGTAAGACTGCTGGATGCAGGTTGCATTAACCACTGAAAGACAGATTGGCGACGCTGTTCGTTACTGAGATTCACAGGGCCCTGACCCAGCGATGACAGGCCTGACGGTCCTGCAACTGACGATCCGCTGGCATGCGTGTTGTCGCCAGCACTGGAAGGAGCACCTTCTCTGTACCTCTACCTCCTTCCTACCCCCTCTTTGCTCGCTTACCACCTGAATTTCGCTCCATGTTCAGAAATATAAAAATTTGAGAAGGTATGGAAGAGTTTTGGAAAGTCTCTTATTAAAAGACGGCAAATCACAGCTATTCTCAAATCCCTCAAATCAAAACAAAATTGCTGGATTCAAATTAAACTGCAAAGTAGATCTATCAACAAAGCTGGCCTGCGCCAAAGTGAAAAAACACGTATCTGAAATGTATTCGGATAATACAAGGTATTTTTGGCACCTATCAATTCACCTGTGGTGACTACAAAATTGCTGTATTCAAATTTAACTGCAAAGAAGAGCTAACAACAACGCTGGCCTGCGCCACAGTGAAAAAACAACGTATCTGTAATGTATTCGCATAATAAAAGGAAATTTCTGGCCCCCATCAATTCACCTGTGGTGACTAACAAAATTGCTGGATTCAAATTAACTGCAAAGTAGATCTATCAACAAAGCTGGCGGCGCCAAAGTGAAAAAACACGTATCTGAAATTTTATTCGGATAATACAAGGTATTTTTGGCACCTAATCAATTCACCTGCGGTGACTATAAAATTGCTGTATTCAAATTTAAGTGCAAGCTGCCTCAATGAACAAAGCTGTAGTGCGCCAAAGTCAAAAAACACGTATCTGTTATGTATTCGTATAATACAAGGTATTTTTGGCACCTATCAATTCACCTGTGGTGACTATAAAATTGCTGTATTCAAATTTAACTGCAAAGATGATCAAACAACAAAGCTGGCCTGCGCCATAGTGAAAAAACACGTATCTGAAATGTATTCGGAAAAATACAAGGTATTTTTGGAAACCTATCAATTCACCTGTGGTGACTAAAAATTGCTGAAATTCAAATTTAAGTGCAAGCTGCCTCAATGAACAAAGCTGTAGTGCGCCAAAGTCAAAAAACACGTATCTGTTATGTATTCGTATAATACAAGATATTTTTGGCACCTTTCAATTCACCTGTGGTGACTATAAAATTGCTGGATTCAAATTTAAGTGCAAGCTGCCTAAATGAACAAAGCTGTAGTGCCCCAAAATTTCAAAAAACACGTATCGGTTATGTTTTCGTATAATAAAAGATATTTTTGGCACCTTTCAATTCACATGTGGGGACTATAAAATTGCTGTATTCAGATTTGAGTGCAAGCTGCCTCAATGAACAAAGCTGTAGTGCGCCAAAGTGAAAAAAACACGTATCTGTTATGTATTCGTATAATAAAAGATATTTTTGGCACCTTTCAATTCACCTTTGGTGACTATAACTTTGCTGGATTCAGATTTAAGTGCAAGCTGCCTCAATGAACTAAGATGTAGTGCCCCAAAGTAAAAAAACACGTATCTGTTATGTATTCGTATAATACAAGATATTTTTGGCACCTTTCAATTCACCTGTGGTGACTATAAAATTGCTGGATTCAAATTTAAGTGCAAGGTGGATATATCAAACAAAGTGGAATGGGCAAATTGAAATGAACACCTATCTGAAATGTATACTGATAATAAAAGTGAGTTTGCACCTAACAAAGAGACCTGCCGTACTAGAAAAGATGTGTATCCTATAAGTTCGGGCTGCCCAATATGCCAGGAAATTTTTCAATAGAAATCTTTTTAATAATAAAGCTATTGCAGTGCAATGTCTACACTAAGTCTTGGTGAACTTTATCCAGTATTCTTTATAGAGCTTGTCTGTGTTCGCCCGCCGGGGGCCCACTCACCCCCCCTCCATCCGTGAATTTACAGCGGGAGATGCTCCTTTAAAATTATCTAGCTAACTAAAATCTTCCAATCTCTAATCTAACTAAATTGTAAGGATCACAGCTAATAGTAGAGGTTTCTCTGTGAAGAAACAGAATAATTTCGCTGAGTGTTTAGACACAAGCAGAGCGCACTTCCTTCTGCTCTGAGACGCTGAGAGACACTGAGGCTGAACAGGAAACGTGTTCTATGTAAAAAAGGGGTCATGTATTTTTCCAGCCAATCGCAACCATACACATCCCAGTCATGACGTCGCACACACATCTCACCTGCTCTATTCGTAAGCTGAATTTTCTGGGCCCCCAAATGACAGGAAGCGCCCAAAATGGCCGATCTTAATAGATGATGCCACAGATTTAAACCTAAATTATCGCATGATCTAAAAATTTCGATCAACATAAAAACTGTGCCGATTTCAACTTTGTCGATAATAATCGCTCAACACTATTGGAGACTAATAAAGTCATATGAAGAATGATTACTTCAAGGTATTGCTGCTATATGTGTTTCTATAATGTATCAATTAATGGGCTGTTTTCCACACATTAATTTTCTATTTTGCCTGTAACAACTTTAAAGACAGAAGATAACATAACATTTTCCCAGGCCCTGACAGTGACTCACAGTACTCAGATACCCCAAAGACTTTATTAGAGCCAAATAGTAGTAAACTGAGCAGTCACAGAAAGCAATGATTTAAAGCATATATCAATCAAAATACCAGAGAATAACTCACCAATTGATACAAGGCAGATAATGACATAGACATGGATGAGGATCACAACATGAATGGACACAGTCTGGTTGAAGAACAAGAGCAACTTTGACTAACTGTTCTTGAATCTTTCCCTAGATCTATTGTTAATGCTGACCCTAACATCAAACACCAATGATTCTGTCTGTTCCTGCAAATATCAGTAAAGTTATTCCTAAGATGCCAACGAACCAGACACAGAAAAAGGACTCTAAGATTTAGAGACAAACCAAGGTGGAACACAGCAAAGAAACCCTGACAAAAACTGAGAAATAGAGGAACACCAGTAATAAATAAACTGACTAGGACTAACCTCAGGAGGTAAGACTAGACAAACTCTTCCTGGATGATGGCTGGTTGGCCAAAGCTGCAGAATCTTCCCCTTCATCCCACACTTTTCTAAATGGGACAAACTGCAGGTCATCAAAATGTAGTGGCTGCTTGCTCATCTTTGATTAGAGATGTTGCTTTTCCTCTTTCTCAGCCGCAACTAAATTCTGCAAGGAATTTGTTGTGGGAGCTCATCAAACTTGTGACTCCTCCCTCTCTTTGTCAGTACCCACTACTGTGACTTGGCGGGCTTTTCTTCTGGCGGACTTTTACGGGCAGAAAAGATGGCAGCAAGATAATGGCAAGATGACAGCGGCATCAATTTTCTTGTACCTCTGCTGTTGGCCGGGCAATTAATGGCTTTTAAGTTGTGATTCGCAAAGCTGCTGGTGCTGTAAACACTCTGGGCGACATGTATGAACAGGGCTGCGCCAGAAGTCTGGCATCTTTTCAGCCAAAGATCTAGCGCAGCCCTGTTCGCTATAATTTTAAACCTGCTGCACTCCAATATCAGGCGCATTAAGGAGCACCCGCGGCACTTTGTAATGCGCATGATTTCGGGGATCATGCAGGAGCCGGGGCGCACTAGAACCGTACGAAGCTATAGATTTATAGGTTTGTTACAGCAAATCTAGGCGCATTGATAGATTGTAAGCTCTTGCAAGCAGGGCCCTCTCACCTTGTGTCTCATCTGTAAGTAGCTTTTCATTGTGCAATGTATGTTTTTTTTGTCTGCACCTACACCTTCCAAATTGTAAAGTGCTGTGGAATAATAAAGATTATTATTATTGCTGCTGGGAGGGGGAAAAGACCACTTTAAAGGGGTTTTCCCCGAGCCAGAATTGTCATTTTTTATGCTAAAATTTGCTCCTGTTTATGCCCCCACATTGAGCGGGTTCTTTAAATCAGGGGGCATTTTTCCCACTATTCTTTTAAAACAGGGGTTTATTGGGGAACGGTAAAAGCATTTTAAAAAAATTACAAAACATGAGATTTGAAAAAAGAAATAAACAGAAATCACAAAAATTGCGTTTAAAAACCATAGGTTGGTATCAAAAAAAAAAAAGAAAACAAAAAAATTTCCCAAATTTAAATACAGTAAAAAAAATTATTCCTTTTGGGAAAAAGGGAGTTATGAGATACTCAAAGAAATAGTCAAATTAAAAAAGGGGCTGGTGTTTAAAGGGTCCCCCGGTGAGTTGTTGCTTATTAACGGTGTAGGGGAAAGGGGGGGGGGGAGTTTAATGCGCCCCACGGGTTTTAAATGACTGTCGATTGTATGTATGCCCCAACATAGTCCCCGACGTCACCCAGGTTTGCCATAGAAAAATTTTTCTTAACGCGGGAACTTTGGGGGGTCAATAATTTTTAAGTTACATGACCCATTAAAAGTTAACTCATTAAATTACCCCCGATACCCGGAAAGGGGAAACCCACAGGGAGTTTCAGTTTTGGCTAAAATTTGGGCCTTTGCTAAAATTAGTATGTGAAAAAAACTGTACTTAAAGAGGGGGGGAAATTCTAAAAGCCCTTATATCTAGGTCATAGTTCGGGGGGTCGGCCCTTACGTAAAAAAGGGTTTAAATGTATAAAGAAAGTGAAAACTGATTTTCCCAAAAGGGGTTAAATTTGGGGGGAAACCCCCCAAACCAAAAACATGGAGTAGTGTCCCTTGTTGTCCGCATTGTTTCCAACAGAGGTCAAAAAGTCCCGGGTGGATATGTGCGGGCGTGTGGGAGGCAAATCCCAAACGGAGGTGTTTTTGTGCATTACTTCATTTTTGTTTTAAAACTTTTGGGAAATTCTTTGGGCAGTCGATCGGGCGGTTTTTCCACTGTAAGAGAGAGAATTTTTTTGGACATTTCTTTCTCCCGTTTTGGTGAAAAAATTTAGTGAGGCCCACATTTTTTCCAAAATTTGCATATGGTATTAAGAGAGAGCCCTTTTTTCCCAAAAAACCTTTTTTTAAATAAAAAATTTAGGGAAGTCAGGGGAGTGGGAGGCAGCTTTGGGCCATTCAATCTTTTGGGGAAAAAGTGGCGATTTGAAGATTTTGGGAAAAAAAATTTAGGAGGGGGGGAGGTGTGTTTTTAAGAGAGTTCTGCAAATGATTTAGTTCTTTTTTATCATTAAATATTTGGGGTTACGGGTAAAAAAATTAAAAAGTGTCCAAGATGAAAAGGAAAAAGAAGTCATTCTAGCAGTTTAAGACGATAGGGGTATGATTTTTATGGAGACATATCCGGGGGTTTAAAAGGGAAAACATGGGGAAGTCCAAAATTTTTAAAAAGATGGGGAAAGAGAACCCCAATAGGGAGTTTGGGGAAAGGGGGTTTACCCCCAAAAAGTGGAGCCTTAAGATGAGAGTAACAACCTGGGGCGTAAAATTTAAACCCCTTTCCAAACCGTGCCCAGGAGAGGGAGTTATCATTTCCATAGTGGGAGGGATTGTTCAAGGATGAGGGGAAAAAATTATAGTTTGGGGAAAGGGGGGACAGCCTTTCCCTCCATCTTTGTGACCTTTAAAAAAAGGGGGGTCTTTCTTGTTTTCTTGCTTTTTTCCTCCCAAATGAATTTTGGGAATAGACGTTGGAGTTTATGAAAAATATGACAGGTTTTCAAAAGGGGGTGGCACGACAAATAATGAACTTAGGAAAAAGAAAATTTTCACAATGTTAATCTTCGCTACCCAAAGAGAAGCCAAATTTTTAGCTATTCGATTTATCTTTTTAAAGGTCTGAAATGTGGGGGAAATTTAGAATTTGGGGAAAAAATGGTATGTTTGAGGTGAATTTTTTTATTTGTATCCCTAGGAAATTTTACTGAATTTGGTGAAAGGGGAAAAAAGGCGAATTGTTTTAAAGGGAATGGGTTTGAGTATGGATTTTTTTCCCGGGAAAAATATGGGTTTTTTAGTTTTTGTTAATTTTGTAGTATGAGACTTTTGAGAAGGAATCCCAAAAATATTTAGAAGGGCCGGGAAATTTTGAGGATATGGGATTCGAGTTTGATTAACAAAATGTCGTCCGAAAATAAACTTATTTTTGGTGGGGTTTTGGCAAGTCGGGTATCCCCGGAAATAATGGGAATTTTCTTCAGTTTTTTTTCGCTAAGGGTTTCCGGGGACATAGTATAAAGATTAGTGGCAAAAGGGGGACAACTTTGGGGGTTCAAATTTAAAGGGGTTTGGGAAAGGAAACCTAAAGTGGTACGGAGGCAGACGGGTTAGAGTATGGGGCCCTTTTAGAAAGATAGTAGAATGCCAGAGAAAATGAAAAATTTTAACGCAGCGTTAGCTCTATTTATCCCCAGTTGACTTATAAAAGGCTTTTTCTGCGCCCAAAGGATAGGAAAGGGCCATGCCCTCATAAAGTGAAATGTGGACCCCTGTATAAATCTAGTGGGACGACAGGTGGCATCTCTTCCCTGTCTGCCATGTAAAAATTCCAGTTTGGCCGGGTGGATTAGAAAGGGAAGGATCAGATTCAGTGGGGGGCTAGCCCCTTTTGCATATAGCTTTATGTCTGTTTTTTAAATAGGGATAGGGGCCCTTTGTATTTTAGATACCTTATCTTCAGCTTTGCCGGGCTTAGGGATGTATAAAAATGGGGGCTTGTAAAAATTTCTTTAGGCGGCTTTGAAGTACTAGTAATATCTTTAAATTTAGAGGGGAATAGAGGTAGTAATTTGTCCAAAAAGGGAAAAAATTTTTTAAAAAAAAATTTTTTTTTTTAATTTAAAACTTAAATTTTTTTGGGGGGGGTTTTTTTTTTTTTTTTTTTTTGGGAAAAAGGGGGAAAGGAATTTTTTTTTGGGGGGGGGGGAAACCCCTTTTTTTTTTTTATTGTTTAAAAAAATTTTATTTTTTTATTTTAAAAAAAAAAAAAAAAATTGGAAAGGGTTTTTTAAAAAAAAAAAAGGGGGGGGGGGCCCCCAAAAATTTTAAAAATTTTAAAAAAAATTTCCCCCGGGGGGGGGGGGGGGGGTTTTTTTTGGGGGGGGGGGGTTTGGGAAAAAGGCCCGGGGGGGAAAATTTTTTTCCCCCGGGGGAAAAAAACCCCGGGGGGGGAAAAAAATTTTTTTAAAAACCCCCTTTAAAAAGGAAATGGGAAACCCCGGGGCCGGAAAGGGGGGCCCCGGGGGGGGAGGGGGGAAAAATTTTTTTTTTTTTTTTTAAAAAAAAAAAAGGGGGGTTTTTCCCCCCCCCCGGGGGGGAAAAAAAAAACCCCCAAGGGGGGAAAAAGGGGGGGGGGGGTTGGGTGGAATTTTTAAAAAAAAAAAAAAGGGGGGGGGGGGGGGAAAACCCAAAGGGGGCGGGGCCGGGAAAAGGGGGGGGAAAAGGGAAAAAGGGGAAAAAAAACCCCCCCCAAAAAAAAAAGGGGGGGGCCCCCCCCCCGGGTTCACTTGGGGGGGAAAAAAAACCCCCCGGGCCCCGGGGGGAAAAAAAAAAAACCCCCCCCAAACCAAACCGGGGGGGTTAAAAGGGCCGGGGAAAAAAGGGGGGGGGGGGCCCCCAAAATTTTTTTTTTTAAAAAACCCCCCCCAAACAAAAAAAAACCCCCCCCCCAAAAAGGGGGAAAAAAAAACCCCCCGGGGGGCCCCCAAAAAGGGAGGGAAAAAGGGAAAAAAAGGGGGCCGGGTGGGGAAAGGGGGGGGGGGCCCCCGGGGGGGGGGCCCCCCGGGGGGGCGGTTTGGGGGGTTTAAAAAAAACCCCCCAAAGGGCCCGGGGGCCCCCCCAAAAAGGGGTTTCCCCCGGGGGGGGCGGGGTCGGGGGGCCGGGGCGGGGGAACCCCCCAAGGACCCAAGGGAAAACAAAAAGGGAAAGGGGAAGGGGGGGCCCCAAAACCAAGGGGGGGGAAAACCCCCAAAAACCGGGGGGAAAAAAAAAAAAAGAGAAAAACCCCCCCCCGGGGGGGGACCCCCCAAAAAGGAAAAGGGGGGCCAAACCCCCCCCGGGGGGGGAAAAAAGGGGGGGGCCCCAAAAAAAAAAAAGGGGGGGGGAAAAAGGGCCCGAGGAAAAAGGGGGGGGGGGGGGCCCCCCCCGGGGGGGGGGAAAAGGCCAAAACCAAGGGCGGGGGGCCCCCCCCAAACCCGGGGGAAAAAGGGGAAAGGGGGGAAAAAACCGGAACCCCGGGGGGGGGGGGGGGAAAAGGGGAAAAAAGGGGGGGAAAAAAAAAGGGAAAAGGGGGGGGGGGCCGGGGAAAAAAAAGGGGGGGGGGGGGTTGGGGGGGGGGGAAAAAAAAATTTTCCCCCCCGGGGGGGGGGGGGCCCCGGGGCCCGGGGGAAACCGGGAAAAAACCGGGGGGCAAAAGGGGGAAAAAAAGGGGGGGGGGAAGGGGGTACGGGGGGGGAAAAAAAATAAGGGTTAAAAAAAAAAAGGGGGGAAGGGGCCCAAAAAAGGGGGGGGGGAAAAAAAGGGGGGCCCCGGGGGGCCCAAGGAGCCGAAGGGGGGAACCGGGGGAAAACCCAAAGGGGGGGCCCCCCCCCGGGGGGGAAAAAAAGGGGGGGGGGCCCGGGGGGGGGGGGAAAAAAGGGGGGGGGGTGGGGCCCCCCCCAAAAACCCCCCCCAAAAGGGGGGGGAAAAGGGAAAACCGGGGGGGAAAAACCGGGGCAACCCCCCGGGGGGGCCCCAAAAGGGAAAAAGGGGGAGGAAAGGGGGGGGGAAAGGGGGGGGACCCCGGGGGAACAAGGGGGGGAAATTTTCCCCTTTTAAAAGGGGGAAACCCGGGGGCCGGGGGGGGGGGGGGGAGGGGGGGGCCCGGGGGGGAAAAGGGGAATGGGCCCCGGGGGAAAAAAAAGGGGAAAAAAAATTTAAAGGGAAAAGGGGGCCCCGGGGGGCCCAAACCCAAAGGGGGGGGGAAAAAAAGGGGGGGGGCAAAAAAAGGGGGAAAAAGGGGAAAAAACCCCCGGGCAAGGGGCCCCCGGAACCCCGGGTGGGGGGGGGGGAAAAAAAAAGGGGGGAAAAAAACCCCAAAAGGGGAAAAAAAAGGGGGGGGGGGGGGGGAAAGGGGGGAAACCCCGGGGCCGGGGGGAAAAAGGGGGGCAAAAACAGGAATAGGCCACAGAGTGGAACAATGACAGAGTGTGTAGGTCACGGCAGCAGCCACAGCAGCAGCATGAGGTCAGACAGTGGCACAATGACACAGTGTGCAGGTCACAGCAGCAGCAGCAGCATTAGGTCAGACAGTGGCACAATGACATTCTGGAGCTGGCACAAACTGGATTAGGCCACAGAGATGTTCAATGTCACACTGTGTAGGTCACGGCAGCAGCCACAGCAGCAGCATGAGGTCAGACAGTGGCACAATGACACAGTGTGTAGGTCACAGCAGCATGAGGTCAGACAGTGGCACAATGACTTTCTGGAGGTGCAAAACAGTAGTAGGCCACTGAGTGGCACAATGACAGAGAGTGGAGGTGACAGCGGCAGCAGCATGAGGTCAGACAGTGGCACAATGTCAGTCTGTAGGGTGGCAAAAGCTGGAGTAAGCCACAGAATGGAACAATGACAGAGAGTGGAGGTGACGGCGGCAGCAGCATGAGGTCAGACAGTGGCACAATGACATTCTGGAGGTGGCAAAAACAGGAATAGGCCACAGAGTGTCACAATGACAGAGTGTGTAGGTCACGGCAGCAAGCCACAGCAGCAGCATGATGTCAGACAGTGGCACAATGACATTGTGGAGGTGGCAAAAACAGGAATAGGCCACAGAGTGGCAAAATGACACAGTGTCTAGGTCACGGCAGCAGCCACAGCAGCAGCATGAGGTCAGAAAGTGGCACAATCACATTCTGGAGGTGGCAAAAACTGGAGTAGGCCACAGAGTGGCACAATGACAGAGAGTGGAGGTGACGTCGGCAGGAGCAACAGCATGAGGTCAGAGAGTGGCACAATGACACAGTGTGGAGGTCACGGCAGCAGCCACAGCAGCATGAGGTCAGACAGTGGCACAATGACAGAGTGTGGAGGTGGGTGGCAATACCAGTCCCTGGTAAAGATGGTTGGTGGCAGATGGAGAAACTGTCAGCAGATGTGTGGCATCAGGCGGGTGGCGGCATCAGAATAGTGGCTGAGGCAGGTAGTTTAAACCCAGACTCATTTCTCACAGTTTGGGTGATGCGTCATGGCTGATGTAGTCTGACGCCTAAGGCATCGGTGTGTGGAAATCCTGGCCGATCCACGCCTGATTCATCTTGACAAAGGTCAGTCGTTCCACATTTCTCCTTGGGGTAACAATGGCCCCCGCCGCACTGAACACCCGCTCTGATGCCGGGCAGGACAGCTTCTCCACTGCAAACTCGGCAAGTTGCGGCCACACATTCAGTTTGGCTGCCCAGTAGTCCAGCGGATCTTCTAACTGGGGTGGCAGAGTGCTTTCCAAGTAGGCCACCACCTGTTGGTTCAGGGTCTGCTCCAGGTCCTGCTGCTGCTGCTGGCGACTGCCCTCCTCACTAGGCGGGTGAAGGAAGCTGCTCATCAGTGACTCCAGACTTAGGTTGCTGTTGATGGAGCTGGTACTTCTCCGACCCTCCCACCTTCCCCCGGCAGCCGCGGCAGTAGTACGTGAGCGCTGAAGAACCCCCCGGTCAGACCTGTGAGAGGAGGGATGATGCTGCACATAGGCAGCGGCCAACTGACTACGGAGGATTTCCCTATAGTATTTGAGTTTGTCCTCCCTCTCAATAGCTGGGAAAAAGGCTCCCATTTTGGACCGGTAGCGAGGGTCCAATAGGGTGGAGAGCCAAAAGTCATCCCTCTGTCGGATGCTGACTATTCGGCTGTCACTAGCCAGGCAAATCAGCATGCTGCGGGCCATCACAAGTGACTCCGAGGGGCTCTCTGCCTCCATCTCCACTGTATACTGCCACGGTGCTTGCGGGTCATCTGCCACGTCTTCCTCATCTCCATATACCTCCTCCAGCTGCTCCTGCTCCTCCTCTCTTGTCACCTGGGTAGAAAATCCACTCATTTCACCAGGGCAATGCTTCTACTCCAATGTCTCTCCTCCTCCTCCATTTCAGTCCCCACCGGACTCATGTGGCCGCGAGATGTAGCCGCCACGTCTCCAGTCCCCTGCCTAGACAGATTTTTCAGCATCTGTTCCAGGACATGAAGCAGTGGAATGACGTTATTCATCCCGTAGTCCTGATGACTGACAAATAACGTGGCCTCCTCGAATGGCCTCAACAAACGGCAGGTGTCACGCATGAGCTGCCACTGGCTGACATCAAAGTTACACAGGGAGTACTCTTGTCCGCCTGGATCATCAAAAAATCGTTAATGGCCTTTCTCTGTTCATACAGTCGGTCCAACATGTGCAGGCTGGAATTCCAACGGGTGGAAACATTGCATATCAGAGTGTGTTGGGGGAGACCGTTCTGCCGCTGCAACTCGAGGAGGGTGTTCCTGGCTTTGTAGGAATGGATGAAGTGCATGCACAGTTTCCTGGCCTTTTTCAGAATCTTCTGAAGATCTTTGGAAGACTTCAGGAACCTTTTCACAACCAGATTGAACACGTGCGCCATGCAGGGCACATGGACCATCCCTCCTCGGTGCAGCGCGGACACCATGTTCCTCCCATTGTCCGTCATCATGGTTCAGATGTGCAGTTGCCGCGGAGAAAGCCACACATCGATTTCTTGCTGCATGACGCGGAGCAGTTCCTCCCCTGTGTGACTTCGTTCGCGGAGGCAAGCCAGGTGTAGAACTGCGTGACACCGCTGTGCCCTACACATGTGGTATGATGGAGCAGTACTTGTGGAGGCTGAGATGGTGGTGGTGGTGGAGGAGGAGGAGGCGGACATTGGCGCAGGAGCCGCAGTTTGACAACGTGGAGGAGAAAGCGGCGTCTCCTGTCCAAGTTGTTGGTGTGCAGGAAGCACATTCACCCAGTGGGCCGTAAAGGACATGTACTGGCCCTGACCGTAGATAGAGCTCCAGACGTCCGCGCTGCCGTGCACCTTGGAACAAACCGATAAGCTCAAGGACTGGCCCACCTTCGGTTCTACATATTTTTGAAGTTTTTGGTACTGCCTTTTTGGAAAAGAAATTAGGGATTTGGGGAACTCTCCACCTTGGCTCGGCACAAGCCATTAGTTCTCTGTAACGGTGCAGAGTCCACCATTTGGAAAGGGAGGGACTGCAGCACCAACATCTTGGACAGGAGTACAGTCGTGTCTGCACCTTAGGATGGTTGGACGCATACTGTTGTCTCTTTGCAATCGCCTCGCTGAACGACTGCTGGCGCCATGAGTAGCGAGGAGCAGGAGCATCTGGACCGGGAGATGATGTCAAAGAGAAACAGCTCCCTTCTGCAGAGGTGGTGGAGCCTTGACTGGCTGCAATGGCATGCGTGCCACTGGGCGCTGCTGTTGCTGCGGCGGCAGGATGGACCACCACATCTGAGCCACGTTTCTCCCAGGCCACCGGATGGTGACGCTGCATGTGTTGACGCAGGGCCGTGGTGCCAACGTTAGCTCCCTGGCCACGCTTCACTTTCTGCTTACAGATTCTACATATACCCATATTCGGCTCCTCCGGTGTCTTAGCAAAGAACTGCCACACCGCCGAATATCGGATTTTACCGCCAACGCTCCGCACTGAGTGACTACTGCCGCCGCTGCCTCACTGAGCCCCTGTGCCGCTACTTTCTTGGACCTGCGAAGCGGGTTTTTTACCCCGTGGCCGCTTGGCTCCCGACCTCACACTGCTGCTATCCTGCTGACTCACGGCCACATGACCCACTTGCTGGCTGCGCCGCTGCCTGACGCGCAAGCTGACGCCCTCTTCTCCTGACAATGATGAAGCCCTTGCCTCACCCGGCTCCCAAGTGCGGTCGGCTACATCATCATCTATTTGTGTTTCATCGTCACTGCTGTCCTCATCACCGGTCTTGGTATGCAGAGGCTGACCCCTCACAACATGACCTCCCATGCCACTCTCAACATCTATACTTTGCCGCCTACTGCAAGAAGCAGGGGATATTGGCCCCATTTTTTCGCTGCCAAGTAGCTGCTGACTGCCCTCCTCAAATTGTTCATCCTCGCTATATAGTGGCGCTGAGCCCAGACCACATAGTAGATCTCTGGCTGAGGGAACCGGATGGGACAGAGGCAGATTGAGGACAGGTGAGGGCCGCTGACCCGCTCCCGGGCCATGCCAACTAAGGGTTGTGTCTGACGTTCCCACCGACTCTTGGCTGGGGTTGTCAGATGTCATCTGGGAGGAAGTGGATGACCTAGTCAACCAATCAAGAACCCTTGGGTTGCTGAACAACACACGGCCGCTAGATGACAGCGTCAGTTCTGGCCTCACCGAGTGACCCTTGCTGCGACGTCCCCTTGCTGTGCTGCGACCTGGGCCTGTTCCAGGAATGACCAATGTCACTCGCAGGTGCAGAGCCTGCCACCTGTCTGTCTGACATACTGTTTGTCTAAAATGTACAGACACTGTTTGATGAAGATATCTGTATATGATAAATATACACCCTGTATTTGACTCCAAATGAACCCGTAACAAGCTTGGGCCCCTTGGATTTAAATTGTGTCCACAAATGGCCGGGAAAAATTGACTTGTATGTCCGTTAAAAACTCGTGTTTTTTACTGAATGAAAAGGGTTAATTAACCTTCGATATAATTATGCTACAGAATTTCTTTGTGGCTGTGGAAAAGAAAGTTTCTTTACTAGTGCAATGCAGAAAAATATTAGTTAACCCTTGGATGAAAAAATTGGCCAAAAAATTTGAGCCCCCAAAAAACGCTATCTTTGTAGCATGTTCATGCCATGTTTTTTTACGCTACACAACAAAGAAAAAATTTAATTAAACCTTTGTTGTGAATTAGGCTACGGGAAAATTTTTAAATTTTTGGGGGTGAAAATGGGGTTTTCTTGGAGTCCCCACGCTGAAAAAACAACGTTTAAATTTTAACCCCCTGGAGTAAATTGCGCCAAATATTGAGCACCCAAACTACTAGCTTTGTACTTTTTTCAATCCGTTTTTTTTACGCTACACAAAAAGAGATAATATTGTAATTACTTTTGCATGTGAATTAGGCTACGGGAAAAAAATGTTTTTTTTGGGGGTGAAAATGAGGGTTTTTTCTTGGAGTCCCAGGCAGAAAAAAAAAGCTTTTTAAACCCCCGGGATAAAATGCGCAAAAGTTTGAGCAGCCAAAAATGAAGTGGATTTGTATTGAAAAAACCTTTTTTTTAAAATGAATAAAAACAGGAACTGGTTAGATCCCCCTTGGATATTAAATTGCTGTGGAGATAGCATTAAAATGTTATGAAAACTGCAGTGACGCTCAATGGACTTCATACCCAAATTTACCCACAAAATTCAGAAATAGAACGAAAAAGAAAGCTCTGGAAAGCTGAGAACCCCAAAGCGCTGTATAAAAATCAGTTTTTTTCATAAGACTTAGCCCGGAGCGCACCCCCCTAGTCAGTACATGGAGGAGTGTGGCTCCCCCGTCGCGCCCAGACTTTAAGTGCCGGTGACGTCACAGAAACCCGCCGGCTCGATTGGCTTCATCTCTGAGTGTCATGCAGGTATGCCCTTTTTCCTCCCGAGTTCTTTGGGCCCCGTTTAAAGCCATGTGCTCGCGCCATTTTATCAATGAAAAGCACATTCATTTACCCCAAGTCCCCAAAATTCGACTTCGTTTAAACCGAAATTTTCCTGAAATTCTAAACGAAATTCACTTCGTTGAAACAATTTGCCCTTTTTTTTTACTCCAATTTTAAAAAAATTTTTTAAAAACTGGGGTAGGAATTCCCCCTGGTTGGATCTGTCAGGAAATTTTCTCTTACTTTTGGTCTTCCAGCGTCAAGCCCCCCCTTTTACCTCTTTGCAATGGTTTGTTTTTTAATAAAGGGAAAAAAAGGGTTTTGTTTGGTGCATACAAAGCAGAGGGGTGTTAGGCCTGGAATTGTTTTTACAAAGGAGAAAAGTATAAGACCGGAGGGGTCACTGATAACTGAGTGGTTGGAAGGGTTTCTGAATTTTTTATTAAAATAGCCACCCCCCCCTTTTTTTTCTGTGGGGATTTTGCTTGAAAGAGTTGGAAACATTTGTTTTAGCCGATGAGCATCTGAAGATAAAAGATGCGTCTCTTTCAGGCAGACTATGTCTGCCCGGATTTTATAGCATCTCTCCACCCAAAACCATTTTAAAAAGGAGGTTTAACCCCTTCACTTATAAGACATATCTTTAACAAATTTAAATAAAGTGAGAAAATTATAGGCCCGGGGAAGTACATAGAACACCCGGGAATTGGGAAACTTGAAACCAAACGAGAAGAATAGTGTGAACCCATTTATCCTTTAGGGGAAAGGGGGAAAATTTTTTGGGGGAAAGTCCGCCTAAAATAGGAAGGAGGAAAAAAAAAAAAAAAAGGGTAAGTTCTCAAGGTAACCCTTTTATTTCAGGAAACCCAAATTGTGGAAAACAAGCAGACATAAAGGTATTTGGTGGGCTCAAAGCACATTTGTTTCTTCCTGAGGGGGGATTCATCAAATGGGGGAAAGTCCCGGTTTCGGCTGGTTGGTTCTTCTGGAATGATGAAGTGATTTTGTTCCTCTCTGTTAATTATTTTAAATTTTTGGGAATCCCCATCTGTAAGGAATTCCTTTTTCCCTGAGATTTTGTATAAGGCTGGAACTCTCTTTCGAGATGGAAGCCGCAAAAGGTTGGGGAATAAGGACAGAGGCTGAAATCTATCTGGCAAAGACTGTCTTGCATAGGGCCCATAGGAAATCCTCTTTGATATGATAAAAAATGAATCAAGCAATGGTATCCCTGGGTACCTGTGGGGGGATTACGAGGCTTTGGAATTCTGTAGATCCTGTCTATTTTTAACTCCTGGGTCGAACATTGGGGAGAACTAGACCCATTAGGTCGGTAAAAATGATTAGCTGCTCTGGGGGGGACGGCTCGGGGTTTTCCCCCGTATACGTACATTTTTTCGACAGACCTGTTTCAAGGTCCGGATTTTATTGGGAAACGTGGGGACTTCCTCTAGGCGCTTTGGCTTAAGTGGGAGTTGTGTGAAGTTGCGAACTCGGCCTCTTTGTTTAAAAGTGTTCTTTTTTTGACGAAGAGATTGGAAATCTCTTTTTGAGATCTGAAATTTTTTCTTTAATGTCTGTCGTAGACTTTGGAAACGAGGAGAAGAGCCTCTGAAAGGGTAGAAGTTGTTAGGGGGTTGAGAGCCCAATCTTCTGGTTTTCAAGACCCCCCAGAGCCCGTTGGAGGGACAGAGGGAGGGGCTGAAGAGAATTGTAACCCCTTTTTTGGACTTTTTTTTAGTATGAGATGAGGGTTTAAAAAAAAAGTCAGGGAGTTGGTGGGCTGGGTTCGGATTGTTTTTTCTTTGATGTGCCACCATGGTACTCAAAGAAAAAGATTTTGGGGGTTGCTTTTTTTTTTTTTTTTTTTAACCTCTGCGTTTTAGAGAGCAGTTTTATGAGCTAAATGGAGCAGGGGTTTTTCCCCAAGTATACAGAAATTTAAATAGAGTTAGTTAGTGTTCTTTTTTTATAGAGGTAAAGCCCTGAAAACTTAAGTTTCCTTGCAGGGTGTAGAGCAGCAAAAATAGAGGTTTGGGCGTTGTTGTAGATGCAGTAATCCCACTAATTATATGGGCTGTAAGATATGTATGCAAGTTTGAGTGAAGGAGATCCTCTATGTTATATTTCATCTAAAAATCTATGTAGGCAGGTAATAGATTTTAAATGGCGCCCCCAAAGCAAGTTTTGTCAGCAAATAAAAGATTCACTGTGCTCTGGCACGAGGGGGATGTTTTATCTTAGCAAAAAAATGAAAGCTGCACTCCTCAGCTTGTCGCTTAGGTAGTGGGGCAGTGAGTTGGCAGATCGGAGCCAGGCAGACAATCACACTGGGGATTTCCCCCTCAAGAGATTTTCCCAGGGGAACACTGAACAGTTGTCCTCTGCAGCCGGCCTGTGTGAAGGAGCAGAGACACACGACCGCAGCAGGGAGCAGAAGTAGGCTCACAGGTAAGTGTCACTTACAGTAGGGTAGCCGGGCTGCGCTGATGCTGTACAGTGGTAGGGGAAAGATGGATGTTCATTTGAGTACCACTCCCAGTTCACCCCAATAACTTCGGGTCTGCACCTCCAATTTTAGTCGGGTTTTACCCGGGGGGTAGCTTTTCCTCCAAAAGGTTCAGATATTTGTAGCGAGATTTTTCCCCTTTTCAGGTTATTTGAGCTGGAACAGGGGTTTACCATGTCTGTAAAATCTCCTGTCAGGCCCCCCCCCCCTATTCTACACTATTCTTATACACAGAAAAATGTTGTCTAAGCGCCCTCTATGTTTAACATGCAACATGTTTCAGAGTAATAGAGCTGGGGATAACACACACTGTGGTATTGTCCTAATATAATAAATGTTTTCACTTGCTTTAGTGAGCTTAGTTTATAGTCTCTTGCAGAGATTCTTCTAGCACAGCAGTGAGATACAAATGCAGGCTCTTCTATAACAAATATTGCAATTTTCTCCACAGGCTTGTTGTGCAAGTTGAACTCTTTCTCTCATAATAAGAGAAAAACAAGCAGGCCAGTGGGGTGGTGATAGAAGATATAAAAGTGATTCTTTAATTTAAATATATTAAAAATCCAAATACAGCGTGGCAGAGACCAACCTACTGATGTGTTCCTGGTATTTACATGCCCTTAGTCATAGCATAAAATACTAAGCCCAGAACACTCTTATAAACCTGAATCAAACAGTACAAATCAAATAAACAAGTGTTCACCCTGGCAGCAGCCAACAGGCGAAACAGCGCGCCGGCCCGGGGGCCCCCCCCCTAGGGGGGGCGCGCCCCGACCGGCGGGCTGGGCGCGGTGAAGCCCCGGTGTCGTGCGGCCGGAAGCGGAGGCTGAGCGGAAGTGGGGAGGTGTATTTAATGCCCCCCCCTTGGCCGGTGCGGCATTTCGCGCCGAGACCCCGCTGTCCCATCCTCCCCCCTAGTTGGGTTTTTTGGGGAAGCAAGTCTGAGGTCGTCTGGTAGTCATTTTGGGGCGGGGGGGTTCTTGGAATTGGGCGGGGGAGATAGGGGAGGGAGTCATTCGGGGTTGATTCCCCCCTAGTTTTTGGGGAATGGTGAATCGCCCTGGCGAAAGGGGGTGGGCTTTGCAGGTGGAATCCCGCAGAGCAAAAGGGTGGCCTTTTTGTTGGTTTGGCCCCGGCCAGTGGGGTACGGTGGGGGGGAAAATGGGTGTTTTGGTTCCCTTCGGGGATTTGGGCGCCCGGTCGAAAGGTTTGGGGCTGGTTCCAAGGACCTCTCCCCCACTTGGTTGTGGTGTTCCGGGAGTTAAAGTTTACAGTTATATGGGTATATGTATGAAATTATATTTATGTTGAGGTTTGTATATATATATGTATATATAATGGTTGTGGGGGGTTGTGATGGAGTTTCTATATACAGGGTATATATATATATTGGAGAGTTTATGTTATATTTTTATATGGCAATTTATTTATGTTGTATTTTGTTAATAAAACGGCTGCTGTGGCCAATTTTATCCAAACTGTGTGGTATGTGCTCATTTCAAGGGGGTCACAGCAGGGAAGGGTAAAGACCGTGGGGGGTGGTGGGGTTGGGCTGAGAGCGCATCAGCGCTGCAAGGGTCATGTGTCACCAATCCAAACAAGTCCAGAAGACACCTTGCAACAGAGCATCAAGGACTAGAAGTGATACAAGTGAGCGGAGGAAGAGAAATAAAATCGGACCTGCGCACCCACAGTCCTGAAGCCAGGATAAGCACTGGCAGCGTGCAAGCGCAATGGCAAGCATGACTGAATGAAAAACAACAACACTAGTGGAAAGATTAATTAGAGGCATATATGCCATCAAAATTCAGAAACTACTTATAATGGCCTATAAATCATAAACTGCCAAAAAATTCTAAATCTACTTACTTCCGCTTGAAAAAATGGGAAAGTGTGAACGGAAGACATGTGCCTGACGGGCAGCGCAAAAAAATTTAAAATTAATAATAAAAAGATGACTAGAAAGATGCAAAAACATGAATTAATAATGAAACACAATTTCTTGTCTATGATTAAGACCTTTAGAAAAGGCAGTATTCTGAGAAATTATCCAAAATGCTACTTTATCATGTAATAAGTGTTTCCAGTTGCCCCCATATAGGCTTAGTTACTCTATCAATGCCAAAAATCTTTAAAGAGTTACTCTTTGAATTATGACAATCAATAACATTCTTAGCAATACTGGTTTTAATACAGTTGGATGTACTAGTGATGTCATTAATATGCTCTAAAATTCTAGTTTTTAGTTTGCGTGTGGTGCAGCCAACATAAAATAAATTGCAAAGGATGCAAATTGCAAAATAAACCACATGATGTGAATTGCAATTAATATAATGCCGAATATGAAAAACATTATTGTTGTTGAAGTTCGTAAAAGTCTGACATAGCAAAGCAAAATTGCAAGTTTTGCACGGATGTGATCCACATTAGAAAAACTCTTTACAGTGTAACCAAGAAGAATGTGAATTTGTAAGTTGAAATAAGTTAGGTGACATGAAGCTGCCAACTGTTTTAGACTTTCTGTAAACCACTCTGCAAACATCAGGCAGAATGGAGTCTAGTACATTGTTTTCATGTAAGATATACTCTTTCTCTCACTTGTTTCCTCACACGCAAACCAAAGATGGCTGATTAACCTCTATGCTTGCTGGACTATGCCATTTCTTGTAGTGAGCCAGAGTCACAGCGGAGAGGATGGGAGTAGTAGTAGATTTTACTTTGGTCACATTGGCTCTCATTCACCAATCTCTTATGTTTCTCAGGCATCAGCTCAGTGGTAAAGGGGGTCTACAGATGATGGTCTTAGATGGAGTTCCTCCTTAGTACTCCAGGATACTCTTTGGTTGCTTTAAGCCTCAACTGACTGGGTGTTGTTTCAAGGTGTCCATGGTGTTGTGAGGCAGGAGACAAAAGATGGATGAGCAATACCAATGACTTTACTTCCCAGCTAGTTGTTTCACATAAAACAAGACAGCCTACAGCAGAGGGTGGCAATCCCAAATACATCACTTACATATAGCCTTCCAGTTTTCTCTGAGAGATCTGGATATTCTATTTAAGAGCATAAAGTGTTGGGTCAGGCTAGAGGCACATGCTGGTCCCCAATGGCCATGAGGTCTGTGGGACTGGTGTACCTCATGAAGTCTGGATTCTACGCTCCTTCAGCTAACAAGCACTGCTCTTCCTTATGATCCTGTTCAGTTTCCTGCTGACCTTGATTTGAAACTGAGAGGTAGTGAAGTTGAAACAATCCCCTGAGCCAACATAGAGGTCACCCTTGCTTCCATCCAGGATGATAGAATGAACAACAACTAAGTATTTAACTGCTAAGAAGTTTATACCCTATGGCCCCAATCATATCTCCCTGGTAACCATCTCCTAATGAGGCTTTGCAGTTGTTAACCCTTCGATACATCGTTTCATCAGCATGACAACGCATTTTACACATACACAATACAGCACAGGTATTTTACACAGGCCCAGGGTTCATTTATGGGTGAGTAACATATATTTCCAAGATATTGCATCCTAGTTATACTGCATATACAACAGCATAATACAAATTTTCATAGAGTACGCCTCCTGTACACTACAATAGAATACCATAAACCGCCGGACAGGTTCTCTTTACGACTGAAACTACACACAGGTTATGTATCCCTGGAAACATATTGGTGTCCTCAGGAGCTGTATACATTAAATAATATGATATTTTAAATAAAGGGAACGTGTCAGCTGTGTTATGCTACCCAAACCATGGCCAATATGAAATAGCCACACGTTTCTTTAGCACAGTAAGGGTCAGTCGACACGGCAAGGTTTTTTGTCGGATTTTCAGGATTTGAAAGCCATCTGAAAACGATCTGCAACTTTCCACATAGACTTTAATAAAAAAAAATCTGTTCAGTAGTCCACACTGAACAGATTTTCTGCTGGATGTTTTTTTACACTGCTGGTGTTCTGAAAAAAACTTTCAACATGCACAATTTTCCACCCGGCTTTTGGACAGAAGATGTGCATTTGAATGGTTGAGGGGGACGGCGAATGTGCAAACAGTAGACAGAACCGTCCCCCAAAACCATCCAAAAGACGACAGAATCTGACCGATATTTTGTCACTGTTGTGTGGACGGACTCTAAAGCTAATTCTACACAGCATAGGTTTTCCGTAAGATTTTCGGCAGTTTTAGTATTTAGAAACGGCTGAAAATATAACGGAAAACAGTTCACCTAGACTTCAATACAAAAAATGACCTGTAGTAATTTTTTTTTCCGGCCGGTTTTCAACGCCAGTGGTCTTTAAAACATGTAAATTACTATTGAAGAATATAGGTGACATGTCCCAATACACAAATGCTATTTTTGTGGCAAAAATTGTCTTGACGCTGTATTTTTAATATAAATTAACGGTAATATACCCAAACTAGGTGCATTTACTATACGCCGGGTATGACACATTGTTATGCACCTAAAAAGGCGCATTAAATATAGTACCAATGATATTCTGCGCGCCTTCATAACCAAATGCATCTATTGAGGTGCATTACATACATTAGTAATTATACGTTATGCGCCTCGATAAGCACATACATTACATACCAATGATACGATATGCACTGCGATGGCGCAATACACCATTTTAGGTGCAATAAGTATACTAGGAAAGATATAACAAAAGTCAGATTTTGAGAGGATCGTACTCTCAGGAGCACTTCACGCCTAAGAACTGCCACGGGACGCCAATTTTTGTACATGTCACCCTATGTAAACTGCCGTGCGACTTTTTGGTGCAGATCTGCTGAAAAAATGCCCAAGTGTTTAAGCAAGGCACATACATTTAAATACTTGTGAAAATTGCCTGAAAAAACTTCCAAAAAACCACACCAAAGACCACGCCAAAACCTCAAAAAAAATAAAATCTACCCCAAAAAACTGGTAGAAAACCCATCTAATTTGGATAAAAAACTGACAAAATACTCGGTTCAAAGTGGTTTTTAGGATTTGGTTTCCGACGAATTTTTTTTGTCCTATGCAGTGTAGACCTAGCCTAAGGCTCTATTTACACAGCTACAGTAATATAGTAACAGAAAGCATTCAGATTCCATACTGAAATCTATGTGCATTTTATTCTGAAATCCATGTGGAAAAGCATTCCATTATAATTTTTCCCAAGCAGATTGTGCAATCCATGATATGAAATGTGGTGGATTTGTTTCTTATGGAAGCGCTTTCAAGCAGAGCCCCCCTTGTTTTACATATGATTTGTGTTTAATAAATCATTTATGATCTATAACAATTTGCGCGCCATATGTTTAGACCGAACTTTGTTTTGGTTGACAAATTTTTTCCTCCTCACCTTCCAAGAGAAATAACCTTTTATCTTTTCCATCTACATAGACAAGTGAAGTCTTTTATTTTGCAGGATAAAATATACTTTCTAATGGTGTCATTCACTGTACCATAGAATATACAGGGAAACTGCAAGAAAATTTGAAGTGGGTCAAAATGTAAAAATAAACATACTTGCACCATGCTTGCAGGTTTTTTTTTTTTACGGCATACACTCTGTGGTAAAAATTATGTGTTCTCTGTATTCTGCAGGTTGAATTGATTCCGGTAATACCTAATATGTAGGGCTTGCGTTATAGTAACATAAAAAATACAAACATTCTCTATTTTTTTAAATTTGAGCCGCAGCACCGCTTTCTGTGACCAATAACTTTTTTGTACTTCCACCAATAGACCTGATTGAGGGTGCATTTTTTTGCGGACTGAAGTATACGTTTTATTGGTACCATTGTGGGAGAGATGTGACTTTTGTGATCACTTTTATTCTAATTTTTAGGGGATCTGAAATTATATAAGTTACAGTATGTTATAATTTAATAGATCAGACTTTTTCAGACGTGGCAATACTAATTGTGTAACTTTTTTATTATTTATTTTTATTTGTAAAATGGCAAAAGGGGTGTGATTTGAACTTTATTTATTTATATTTAACACTTTTAATTTTTTTTCTTTTTTTTTACTTTACTTTAAAATTGAGTCCCCCATGCTGCTTGACCACTAGGGGGCATGGTTGTTTATAAAGCCTACTGCATTGTACAAACAATGCAATAGGGTGTGCAAAGATGGCAGTTTTATTACTTCCTGCCTGGGATGGTACAGTTTCTAATTCATTAAGACGCCACGTATAAGGTATAAAACAGCACAGGATGGAGCCAGCTCCACTGCACGCTGTTACTGGTGGGTGTCAGCTGCAATTCACATCGCGGCGCAAAAGCCCCTTACCAACAACAAAGCCCTTTACCGACACTAGGATGTAAGTTTATGTCCAGTGTAGTTAAAGGTTTGAACCACAAAAAGATTGTATGGCACCTGAATAACTAAATACCGTGGATTGTTTCTTATGAAACAGAACTGGCCACAGGGAGAAGTGCATTGGCATAATAGTAGGGGGTGCAACTTGTAAGTAAAGCTGAGCAAGATGGAGAGAAGCCACACATCTCTTCTGGCTGGTGGTTTCCTGGCTCTATTTCAAAGTGTGTCTTCTCTGGAATGTCATAGTGTTTATATTAAAACAACTTACTGTGTTGAGGAGACCTGGGATTACTTCATGTTGATTGTGGTTTGGACAGCATGAAACTTCTGATAGGCTCACTTTAGGACTATCTACGAAATAATCTAATTTTTTATGTTAATTGAGTCGGATAAAATAACATGATTTTAAAGAGTCTATCTAGAAAAGATATCCACTCCAGAAATTAAAAATTTCTCATTAAAAATAGCTTCCGTATAAGATTAATTACACGTAATTGTGTCTCACTTCCGGCAGGTTCTACTTCCGGCATGCCAGTTGAACACCGGAACGCCGCAAAAACCCTGAGCGGAAAAGTATGCACATGTGCTCGGGGAACCTGGAATCGGTTAAGTGTTACTTTATTCGAAAACATGGGGAATTGTTTATTAACATCTGGGGGGCCTTTAAGAAAAAAAAGGAGGCAGAGAAAATTTTTGTCTGTATCCCCTTTTTGGGGTTTCCAGCGTACGAGGTGCTGCGGGAAATGTCTTTAACCCTGGCAGCACTTGAGCTAAGTATCTTCACTTATCAAATTTTGGGAAGTACATGTGTTGTGTAATTTGCTTGATATAGCGTATTCTTCTTCCCAGGAAAATTTTTTGAATCCCTGATGAACCCCTAAAATTTTGTACGGGGAAAAACGGCGGGAAGCTGGGTTTTAAAAGTGTTTATACACGCCTGTAGTGCATTGTCTGTCATTAAAAACGGAGCCGCTCTTTATCGGGGGAATTTTCCCCCAAGGCAGATAATGTACAGTATCGTAACATTAAAGGGATGCATGGTAAAATATGGGGTTTTAGATATTAATATTTAAATAGTCTGTAAAATTATGTTTTAACAGGGATTTTTATTTGCATGTATATTGGTACAAATCCTTGTTTATTAGAATTTGTAGTATTTCCTATCTACGAAATAACCTAATTTTTTATGAGTCGGATAAAATAACATGATTTTAAAGAGTCTATTGAAAAAAAAATTCCCCTCCAGAAAAAAAAAATTTCCATTTAAAATGCTTCCCTAAAGATTAATTCAGTAATTGGAACAATTTAGAAACTGTATTTGTAAAATTAAGGTAATGTTAGTTAAATACTTAAACACTTTAAGTGTTTTCTTTTTAAACTGAGTTCCTTAGAAATTGCTTTTAGGTACACTGGAGTACCTTTAACATTGCTTACCTGTAGCTGCATACAGGACTTCTGACTGAAGCACCAGTCTCTATTAGGTCACATGACCTGCACTCTGATTAGCTGAAAAAACACTGTGCTTTTGATGCTGACAGGAAGTCTGTCTCTATACATTCCTATGAGACTGACTTGAAACTCCCAAAGCAATGTAGAGAGATTCACTTCTGGGTCACACAGCCATGCTGTGTGTTCCAGAAACTTAAAGTGCATGCGTAACGGCCCAGTCCAGTATTTGTCAGGCGACAGGAGGTGTGTTGTTACCATTAGCAACCCTGGACTATGTGTATTAGGGCCTACATGTTTATATCCTGTTTAAGCCTCTCTTGTAGCATATTTAATGAGCAATGTATTTCTGTATTTCTATTTGTGTGATATTCTGTGTGTATTGACCTCTAGTGCTGAAGGTGTTGTTACAGTTTCCATAGCAACCCACTAGGAGATATTGATTAGTCAATTCATATGTCTGTAAAACAAGTGTTGAGCTTAATCAGAGCTCCTCCTCTGCAACCCATCAGTCTCTAGTGATTGGCCAGGGGAAAGCTGTCTCCGCCCACCCTCTACCCAAGAGGCTGTGCGGGATCTGACAGTTGGTCGGTTGGTAGTCTGGCTTAGCCAGAGTCACATCTAACCTCCCTGTATCACCTCAGAAATCCTGTCAGGCCTGAGGATTAGCCCCCTAACCTGTTCCCAGGCAGCTATAAGGATTAATGCGTGTCCTCATTGTCTCAGTAGGACATTCTCTGTATTTAGTAGTGCCTGCTGTCGGATTGGTGAAGTGTTAGAGGGTCTCTCATTCACCATCTGTCTTCCTGGCTTACAAGTCAGTGCATCCATGCGTATCCCTCCTGCTTGTCAGTGAGCGTTTACAGCGTCATCTTCTCTCAAGTTGATTCAAGTACCTTCAAGTAACCATTCACATGCACCTTATAAAGGCTGAAAACCGCAAGTCCCTGGAGCAGGTCTGTCTACTTCATTTTGTTTATCTGCTAAGGCCAAATCCATAGTAACCACGGTAACACCCTCTCTGAAGCTAAGGAGTCTGATCAAGCCTGCATTTACTCAAGCCCTTATATACCTGTATCGAACTGTATAAAATGAATCCCTTCAGTAAAATTTTCATCTATTTGCACCATTATTGTGTAAAAACATTTTATTTAAAGAAGTTCCCTTGTGTATATGCTGAGAGGAGAAAGGGTTCCATGACCCTCGGACCCCACCGTGACAGGAAGGTTGTAGAAGGTGAGCCCCAAAGTTGCACTATAACACCCAGCAACACCTTCCAGCATGGCAACATCGTTATCATCACTCACAGGGTATAACACAGGTCACATGACCCAGTAGCAACGGTGAGAAATCCTGTATTCAGCTGCAGGTAAGAAAAATTACTGGGACTACTGTACACATGAACGCACTGTCTAATGAACTAAATAAAAATAAAAAAATCCTGGAGTGCCTCTTTATTAGGGCATGTCCACACGGCAGAGGACAAATACTGGTCGGTTTATCGATCGGTATTTGTCCTGTTTTAGTGCCACCCCCACGGCCGCGAGGGTGGAGGTGTGGGGGGCGGCTTTTCTCTGCGATGAGCAGAGAAAATCCCTTCCCCTTCACATTGACATGCACATATTCCGTCCAAAAACCGGATGGAAGAATGTGCACTATCAACGTTTTTCGGGCGGCCCGCGGGCGGAAAAACCGCCGGGCGGAAAACCCGTGCAGTGGGGTATGGTGAACGGGTCTTCTATAGAGCCCCATTGTGCTCATTTGCGGCTGGTTTTTCAGACGGTCTGTAAAACCGCAAACCGTCTGAAAAAACGGCCGCAAACTAATTATTATTATTATTATTATTATTATTATTATTTATTTTAAAGCGCCATTGATTCCAGGGCGCTGTACATTAGAGGGGGTTACATACATTACATAAGTCAACGAGTACAGTGATAAGTGATAATGACAAATGGCACGACAGAGGGAGAGAGGACCCTACCCGCGAGGGCTCTACAAGGAGGGGGAAAGAGACAAGAGGTGAGGGGCAGACATGTCTGTGGAGGAAGTAGTGACAAGTTTAGTGAAGGTTATAGGCAAGCCTGAAGAAATGGGTTTTCAGGTTGCTTTTGAAGCTGGTGAAAGTGGAGGAGAGTCTGATGTGTTGGGGCAGTGAGTTCCAGAGTGTGGGTGAAGCACGGGAGAAGTCTTGGAGACGGTTGTGTGAGGAGCTGATAAGGGGAGAGCAGAGGAGAAGGTCCTGTGAGGAGCGGAGAGTGCGTGAGGGGAGATATTTGGAAATTAGGGCAGAGATGTATGGAGGGGAGAGCTCATGAAGAGCCCCATGGGACATGGCCCCAAGTATATCCATGCTTCAAAAAGTGCACAATATAGTGTCAGCTGCTGAATATCAACTGAGTCTCCAGTAGTTTCAGAACCAATAAAAAAAACAATTTAATATACACCAAAAATGTATAAGATACTGTGTATAGGAAACTAAAGCATATGGATGTCTCTGCACATCTGCTAATCAAATTGCATTAGCAGAAAAGGCTTACATTTTCAAGGCACCATACGAATTGGATCTCGGATGATTGGCAAATGGTTGCTTTCTCTGATAAGTCACATTTTCTGCCTCATCAAATGCATGTACTTTTGTGTCAGTGAGAAGCATCAGAGAAAAAACACCTTGAAACCATTGTTGGAAGAACACAAGCTGGTGGTGGTAGCGTCATGGTCTGGGGATGTTTTTGTGGAATTCTTTAGACCATTCATCCATGTGGAAAGTACTCTCAACCATGAACGGGATTCACAACAACAACAGCAGCTCACCTGTGATCTCAGTGTTTCACTAATGCGAGCATTCGGTTCAGGGTGCAATCCCTTAGTCCAATTTCAAGCAGCAAACGAAAAAAGAACTAGCTCCAGCAGCGAACGTCATATCAATGGAGAAAAAACTTGCAGGTGCAGACCGGGCTTGGTTAAAACTCCTATACACTTGTTCATTTATTCCATATTAAAAAAGATACATGAACACTTAACGAGAGACCCTCCGTCTTGAGTTGACTAAACTGAATGGGGCTGGACCTCCGATGCGTCTTGGGTCATGTGACCCTTACTCCATTGATGTGACATTCGCTGCTGGAGCTAGTTCTTTTTTCGTTCGCTACTCTCAATCATGGGTATGAATCCATCCTTGCAGATCACATACACTCTTACATGCTGACTGTCTTCCCTGGGGTGGATGTGATCTACCAGGAAGACAATATGACATGTCACATGGCTAGATTTGTCCCACATTGGTTGGAAGAGCAGGACCAAGACTTTGAAGTATAATTCTGTCCTCCTTATTTCCCAGATGAGATCCCAAGTAAACATCTGTGGGATCATTTCAATCATCATGTTCACTTGATCCTCTCCCACACACCCTGCAGCAGCTTGGGGATGCAGTCAGCATGGATCCAGATACCTGTTACAATCTACTAGGACCTTATTGAGTTACTCCAAGCCTGTCTAGCTGCTCTATGTACCACACACGCTGGTTACTCTTGATATTAGCTGGTGGTCATAATAATGTGACTTGAGTATGTATCTTTATTGATTGTGGAATTTGAGCTAGAAGTCTCCTAAACCCTTTGAACAATACCCATTGTGTTTTTCTTGCAGTTTGCCAATGGATTTTGTTAATTATCCCTACATATTTAGATAGCTCAATAAACAACACCACACTTCTACATTAAAATTGGGCTTTTTTTTTCATCGACTTTTACTTTAAAAAAAAACGTTTTTAGGGCCTTCATTTCATTTAAAAAAG
>JAODAL010015901.1:0-82345 GCA_025379985.1 Phyllomedusa bahiana
GTTTACTCCGTGGTTCATCGGGTCGGGGGCTCTGTGGTCGGGAAGAATAGTCAATGTCCATTAAAACTAAAATGGGTTTTCGGGCCTCCTTTTCCGGCACTTTTTAAATTTGGGGGTCATGGGGGTTTGGGTCTTGCTGGGCGGGAAGGATATCAAGCCAGTTCAACTAAAATGGGGGTTAAAAGACCCCCTTTTTCGGCATTTTTTAAATCTGGGTAAACAGGTTTGGGGTATGCTGGGGCCCCAGGAAGGTATGAATTCCAGTTAAAACTAAATGGGGGTTAAAGAACCTTTTTTCGGCATTTTTTTAAATTGGGGCATGAGGGGGGGGGGGTCATGGGGGCCGGGGGTTTAGTCAATGTCCGTTCAACTAAATGGGGTTGAAAGCTCCTTTTTTCCGGCACTTTTTAATTGTGGGTCAGAAAGGTTTAGGGGTCTGCTGGTTCCAGGACAGGTTATAAAAGTCCAGTTCAAGTAAAATGAGGGTTTCAAATCTATCCCTTTGCCATTTTTTAATTTGTGTTCAGCAGGTTAAGGGTCTCTGGGGTAAAAGACGGGAAGTGAATATTTGTGAGTTTTTTCTGTGATTTTTTGCAAATTGTGTTGCCAAGATGTAGAGTATCCATTTTACTGTTTGGTGTTAATTCCAGCTTCTACCCCTGTTTGGGTGTAAGAATAAAGGTGTTTTTCCCTCCCATGATTTTAAATGGTCATGGGGCGATAATTTTACACTTCGGAATCGGATGTAATTGGTATCGATACGATCCATGCGATGTGACGTTATCGCTCACACTACATGTTATAAAAAGAAAAAGGGGATCCCCGCCATAGATGTTGTAATCCCAATACTTTGTACCCGTCTAGTCTTGTAACGATTTGTAATTTTGGATGATGTTTTATCTTTATGTCCCCCTTGGATGTTTTATTTATAAAAATTTTTTTTAAAAAAAAAAAGTAAATTTTTAATTGTATAAAACAATGTTTACACCACTGCTTCTGATAGCCAAACTTTTTTTTTTGCGGGGGTGAAATGAAATTTTACCGGGGACCAATTTTTTAAGATTTTGTTTATTTTTTTTAGTCCATTTTTTTGGCGGGTGATAAAAAGTTGAATTCTGCCTTTTTTTTAAAATTTTTATGGGTTATGTGCGGTTAAATAATGTGAAGTTTTAAGCCTCGGGGTTTTTAATGCAGCAATCCCCAAAAAGGTATTTTTTTTTTTTTTTGGATATTGGTTTTAATAGAAAAAGGGCTGTGAAAATGTTTTTTTTTTTTATAGTTTTCTTTTTTCTTTTTTAGTTTTTTTTTTATTTTTTTTTTTTCTTATCCCCAAGGGGGGGGCCAAGATCAGGGTCATAATAAGTGAGTACATCTTATATTGCCCGTTTTGCTAACTGGTCAATATGGTGCTGGTGACAAAGACAACCCGAAGTTTTGTTAGATTTCTTTACTGTTTTGGAACCATCAGCCAAAAGCAATGAGGCTTATGGAGACCATACCTCCCCCGTTTAGAGACTGCAAAGAGGGACACATCAGACCACGCCTCAACCAACCCACTACATGACACACACCATGTCACACCCCTAACCACGCCAACATATGACATCACACAAAGGAAAGGGGCCTCTAACCACACCCACCTCACTAATGATGCCCCGCCCCTGCAGCAGACCAGCGCAGACACAACCGAGGCTTACTGGGTCTATAAATATGAAATTTATATAAAGTAATGTATATAAATAAATCCATACAAATAGCTGTAAGATAAAGTTCTGTGGAGGATACCTCTATATAATGTTCATAAAGTGACTGAATAATACCCCACAGTACAGCGACACATAATGGACTGGGGTCAGCCATAGTGACATGATGGACTGGGGTCAGTTTTGGTGACCCCGTATGGACTGGGTCAGTATGGTGACACATGATGGACTGGTGTCAGTATCGTGACACATGATTTACTGGGGTCTGTATGGTGACACGTGATAGACTATACGCCATGTATGAAAACGCTATACGCCATGTGAAAGCACCCATGTTCTGTTGAAAACCCACATAAAAAATAACACAAGCTGCATTATTTTTTTCGTCGGGAATACAGGACGCCATGGCGGAAACAGAAAACCATTGTAATCATAGGGTCGGACGCCACGGGTGTCCATTGTAAAATGGATCTTAAGATCCCACATTTTCACCTCTGCATTGGAGGATCTGAAGGGAACCTCCAATGTAGTATGAACCACGTCTAAACGCTGGTGAATAGGTACCTTTGTTGTCCCTGCACTTTTTACAAGTAGATTATAGCGTTCCTCCTGCCAAAATTTGTTTATATAATAAATTATAGGTCCCCTGCCAATTTATAATAATTAGAGCGTTCCCTCCTTTTTGGGCCCTTATTTTATAATAAATTATAGCCCCCCCCTGCATATTTATAATAAATTACAGTGTCCCCTGCACATTTTTAATACATTAGAGCGCCCCCCTCCACATTTATAATCCCTTAGAGGTCCCCCTGCACATTTATAATACATTAGAGCTCCCCGCACATTTATAATTAAATTAAATAAGGCGTCCCCCCTGACGACATTTATAATCCAATTTTTAAAAATTTCCCAGAGTGTGATTGACTTGGAGTTACATTGTGTTGGTTCCCTTTATTTTTCGATCAATGTACCTATTCTGGCGATATAATTGTCTCCATGCCATTCACTATTCATTCTGTTTACTTCTGCTTTATCTCTGTTCTTCCTTTTGTCTCTCTCTTTTTCCTTTATATCTTTACCAGTCCCCTATTTTTTCCCCTCTTTGTGCTCCTCTGATCCACATTTTCCAATATCACTTCCTCTTTCCACTGTTTCCCTAATTTTGTTTGTACTTTACCCCCTGTCTTATTGTTGTATATCCTTATTATCTTCTCATAAATGTCATGGCCTCTATCCCCTTTATTTGCTGTCCTGGGTTACTCCTTTCCACTATTTTTCTAACCTTTTCTTACATTCTCTTTGTTCCTTGTACATTTTTTGTTCGGTTCTTAGGCCCGCTCTCTTACTCCATGTTTACGCTTTTCTATTTCTAGTTCCTTGCCGTTCCTTACTCTTTGTTACTTTCTCTATATTTGGTTCTTTGTCCCACTCCCCTTTCCTCCCTGGCTTTCGTTGTGTTATGCCGGCTCTCAGATGCCAGGCATACCCCTCTCACAAGGTGACGTCGCGAGGTTAGTATCGGAGCGGCGCGGCCCCAGAGAGTGAAATTTTGCCGGGGGCCGCGCCGCTGCTCCCTGCCCCCGCTGCAGCCGATTGCTTAGCAACTGCAAGCACTTGACAAAGTACAATCGGCGCGCCGCGGGGACTACCGGGGGGAAAACTGCCGGCGGGGTTGCCGATGAAGTAGCTGTACAGAGGGGGCTGGGCCAAACCTCCCTGCCATCTCAGATCTTAGAGTCGGCACTTTCAGAGTACCTTAACTCGGGGACACCGGACAGACCTTCCAAATTCGTGCATGTCCACCCAATCGGGGACAGTTGGGGAGGTTCTGTGAGACAGATAGGGCCACTCCCCCAATGACTTTCCCACTAGGATGCGCGGTTGCAATTCGACCGTTGGCATTTAAGGAGTTAATCAGCTGCACATTCTTCTGGACATGACCATACTTTCCATTTGCGGGTGCACCTTCCACACTTAGACATATGGAGTACCTCCAGTGTTGGGGAAGGGATTATTGAAGGCTTCTGACATACGATAGAGATTACTTTCTGTCTGACCACAGCTTGAATTGGTCTAATAAGCGCTTTTCCCCCTTAGTATGGGAAAGTTATCATTATGGTTACTGAAGCCTGTTACACAGACTAACTGTCATGTCAGAGACAGGAGTCTATATTTAACATTGAGGTAGTGGTGCGGCCAGGAAAGAGACTAAACCATACCGACACCATATACATTTACAGTGAAAATACAGCTTTTTTTATCCACAAAGTGATAAGGTAAAAAAAAAACTAATAGACATCACCCAAAAGCCTGAATTACATTTTAACCCCTCACCCTACTAAGAATTGGAATAAAAAGTGATCACAAAAAGTCATACTGCATGTTCTAGAAAACCAAAGGTACAATAAAAAACTACAGCTCACACTGCAAAACATGAGCCCTCACACAGTCCTTTGACAAAAAATATAGAAATTGGGAGATAGTAATGCTAATATTTAAAAACACCACCACAAAAAAAACTAAATACATTAAATTCAGCATCACCAGAACACTCTGATCCACTGAATAAGTTAACATGTCATTTATACTATATGGCGACTCCTTTGCTTCCCCTTTCCCCAACAAAAAAAATAACAAAAAACTAGTGGCCGAACAGTGTCTTTCTTCCCATTCCATCCACAAAAGATGTTTTTTGTATGCCGTTTTTTACATTGTATGGTACATTAAGAAACCACAATTATGTACAAAAAAACTCAACAATACAAACTATGTTGATGGAAAAATAAAAACAAGTTATAGCTCGTAAAAGACGGAGTGACAAAATATGATGGCCTTTGGTGCGTGTGCGTTGGTGATCAGATTAGTGACGCGATTGGGAATAATACAATGAATTTTGTGCTGATTATATTAATCGCGGCGTCACTATTTCCTTCATACGTTTAACTGTAGCGATGACATTTACTTTACATGAATGCAACAGACTATAGACTTCTGTCTACTACTAAATGCAAAGTGGAATTAAATTTGGCCACCAACATTTATCCTGTGTACTTTGTTGAATGAACTTGAGCATCATTAGCAATTTGGGGGAAAGTACTATCTGTTGTGCACCGCGGTCATCTGCAGAGGCAATAACACAGGAACAATACTCAGTGAACTTTACATGGCCTAACCGTTCAAGTTCAGGCCTCGAGGCAAAGTTCAATGAGCTAGGTAGCGGCTGCTGTAATGATCAGCAAGGAATGCAAGCGTCACACACAGTGTGTGCTATAAATACAAATGTCATATTGACAAAGGCAGACAGACTATGAATCGAATATGAGAAATAAAAGCAGGAAGGGATGTATTTACTTCCATGCCTTATATTCTGCTAGTCTGTTGGATAATGAATGTTTTGATGAAATGTGAGCAGCCTCCATAGATGTGAATTGTGTTTGTTATATAAAATACTGAATCTTTGTATATATATATATATTTTACAATACAGAGTTTTTTCTCTTGTTTGCACAGTTGCTTCGCTATAGGGGTCACAGTGTTCGCACTTGTTTCCAGGCCTGTGAGGCAGGGGGCGGGCCCACAGATCTTCCCACACTACACCAGCTACATTTGCTGGGGGACACACAGATCTAGTAATGCAGTGATCAGCACCTGCACAGAATGGGCAGAGCGCCCCGTTTAACCCCTTGAATAAGAAAAAATCAACACCAAAATAAAATAAAAAAAACACAAAAAATTATTAACAAAACTCATATTGTACTCTTTAATGATGCAAAAGAAAACATCAATTTATCCCGGAAAAAAGCCCTCCAAAAGATTTCAGACAGCTGAAAACTACAATGATTCTGTAAAAAAAGTAAGTGTTGTTTTTAACCAATTATCATGTGTGACCTGTATGTCAGTGCATCCATTTTTTTAATTTTTTTTAAAAGTGTGACTTTAGTGGGGATAACTTTTTTTTTTTTTTTTTACATATGTTTAAATTTCGGTTCTCGTTGAAACTTCACAATGACCTTATAACAGAATGGTGTACAAGGATGATGTTAACAGCAAGAAACAATGATTATTAATGTGAGCCCTCAAATTATCCAAGGCGAGAGTAGAAGGACCACTTGCCTTTTAAAAAAAGGACGAGCGGGGGGCACCACAAACAGTGCAAACGAGGAACCATTTTTTTATTTTAAGACTCACCGACGGTATACAATCATAATTAAAGAAAGACGTTACAACAGAACCTAAAAACATTAACCAGACACAAGCCGCAAACACCACAGCTTAAATTAATAGAGGAGAGAGAAGAAAATAATAAAAAAAAAGAAGAGGGGGGGAGGGAGAGTTAGGGGAGTTCACCCGCCACAGTGGGGAGGGGAGCCTAGTTTGGACTGTATATAGGGTGTGTCTTTTAATTAGCCCTGAAGACCAGGCTTTCATTCCCCAATCAATTACACGCAGGCATCTCTACAAGCGTTGTAAACTCACTTGTGGGAGCTATGGGTGGCCAGGATATTGCCATTTATTTGATGAGATGGGCTAGGGAGTTTAAATAGTTTTTAGGCTGATCTTCCAGGCTAGCGATCGTTCTGTCGCGCATTAGGAGGGTTGCTCTTAATGGTTGCGAGGGATGTTGGCAAATTTGGTGTGTAGGGAGCCGAGAGTCCCATGGGAAGCGGGTGGTTGTTGGGGGGAGTGCTGCCTCAAGTTCTGTGTTGGAGTAGTAAGAGGGTTATTTTTTATCCAATCTAGGCAATGTCTGAGGTTGGCACGCTATGTTGTGTATAGACACACATCAGAAAAGTTTAGTTGCCCCCAATTTTCTAGGAGCTAAACTTAGTAAGGCGATTCTCCGCTTCTTTCCTGCCCAGATGAAAATCTTGAGAAACCCCACCTTGAGATCTTAAACATCTGAATGTATCAGTTGTAAGGGGATGGTTTGAAGGGGGTATAAACGTTTCGGAAGTCAATCATGTGGACGAGGTGGCACCTGGTAGGAGAGCAAGCAGTAAGATTTGACCATCATAAAAACACACTTTTCCAAACAAACATTTTTTTTTTTTGTATTTTATAATATATAATACCAACTTAACCTTCTCATACCCACATAATTAATCCCCTTAAAATCAATTAATATAATTATCATTAAATATCAATATTTTACACTTATTACTACAATTACATATCTATCTTACTTTTTCTCTATACACCCCTCACCCACAAATCAACTCCCAACCAAAACCCTCCATCTTCTCTTAATTTAAATTACAGTCTACATAATAGAGAATTTATCTACTTCTACTCACTTCTATAATTTCATATTTTTAAACACGCGCTCATTTAATACTCCCCAGACCATCCTGTCCACCCCCTACCCCCCCCCCCCCCCCCCCCCCCCCCCCCCCCCGGAACAAGATAAGCCGAGCAGATAAGAGAGTGATGATGAATATTCAATATGAGTCCTGCTCTCCAACCTCGGACAAAGTCAGACCCCAGCCCTGTGTGTGTGCCACAGCCCCAACAATAACTTACATCGACGCGCACGCTACTCTCTCGACAGTACCTCCTAGAAAATGCTTGGCTCGGTATTATATAACTTTTTATGTGTGTGTGTGGTGTGTGTGTAATGGGGACCCTACATATCACTCTGTGTCCACTCCCCTCTATACCTCCCCCATCAATTAGCACGAACAATTGCTGCCTCATAAACTCCCAGCCTTCAAAGACTTCAATTAATCAACCTAGCCGACCCGGTTCTCCGATATTTCATATCAATTATAGCGCGATCCGCTTATAAATGGTTGCGATGGTCGAGTTTCTATCGCAACAACATGGACTCCGCCAACCACCACACAGCTCACCACTCTCGGGTTTCTGGGGTGCCTGGGAACCGAGATATCCAGAACTGGACCCCTGGGAGTCCATAAGATAGGCGTGTCTGTTATACCGGTCGTCGTTTAACGCCCCGCAGCGGTTCTGATGGTGGCTACCGCTCGGTCCTGTGCAATGCCCTGGTCGGTATGGTCCATTTTTGTGTTTGTGATCAGAAACTGCATGGACCTGAGGGGTGGAGTTCTTTAAGACCGTCCCAGAGGTGTGTGGGGGACGTCGAATGGGGGCTGCCATGTGGGTGTCCATCACAGATATAAGCAGGAGCCGTGTGGGCTGTGCGGTTGAATCCAGGATAGGGGGGGTACTAAGAAGCATTTCCAGGAGCATCCACCACAGCAGGAAAAAAAACGTTGGGAGCGGATGGAGGATCATCAGCGTGAGCCGTGACCACCAATTACCAGGTGCTTCAGATGGAAAAGGCCAAGTCCACCCCGGAAGTAAAGAGCTCCTGAGACAACAGGTCCCAGAAAGTTCGAGGGCGGAGGCTTTCCCATGCTTCAATAAAGGGGGAGACATGGGACAACTGTCTTGCTGGCATTTGAAAAAAAAATATGACCACCTGCACCATTTTGCCTGAGGACCAGTGGCGCGTCCGGTTTTCGCTGGACTCCTCGTCTCAGAGGTATAAGCTCTGGAGATCTTCGGGACCGGTCACAGCGAGTCCACCCTGACCTACGAAGGGAATCAAGCAGGCAATGATCCGACAGTACAATCTCACTCCTGAGATGTACAGAAGAAGCTCCGGATGTTTGCAGCGGGGTCCTACGGAAGGCTGGGCCGACCCACATAGTGGGCCCCTCCAGAGAGCAGTCGCCCAGTGGACCTCGGGGCTAAAGAACACGGGACCGTCCAGTAGTGAAGGAGCTCATCGCCACGGAGCAGTTTTTGTGGAACTGGCCCACGAGGACCTCACAGCAGCATCTTCGTGGACCGGAAACTGAGGTGGATATACCGCCACAGCAAACCTCGTGGATGAGTATGCCAACAAGTCGGGCACCGGAGGCCAGGAAGCAACCACCAGCTGGAGTGGGGGAAGACGCGACGGGAGGGCCAGTGGTCCTTTCTCCTAAGTCCAGGGGGCCCCCAGTCATGCTTTCCACGTTGTGGGGGAACCCCGGACTCTGTTCACCTTTGTAAACAGCAGAGGACATTTCATGGCCCGCATGCCCCCGCGCCAGAAGGGCCCGTCCCAGTCCCCTTTTCCAAGGCCCCCAATAGTTTTGTGTGTGGGTGGGGGTGGGGGAAGGCCCCTTGATAAGTACCGCCAGTCACCGGGCCGGTCTGTTGCCATGAGACCTCTTGGACACCGGCGCAAGAGATGAGAGATTGACTGTGGATCGCGGCCTGAGCTGGTTGTCCTCCAAAGGACATGATACACGGAAAGACCTGCGCTGTCTCCGGAATGGAGGCGTTGTGCCGGCGCTGCCAGTTGCAGGTGGTATTTGGACTGGGGCGCGGGTTAGGGCATGCGGGAGGTGGCGGGGTATAGCCGAACATTCCAGCTAGTATTTGTTTGGGACAGACTTGGGGCAGCTGGGTAGCCCGTTTGAGGCCCCTGAAGCCCAAGGTCTTACTCCCCCTAAATGGGATGTGACATCCATCCATGTAAATATTGCGGAAAATGTTGTTGAACCTGCATTACTGAGGGGGAGAGTATGGGGGTGTGGGTGATACGGTGTGTACCTCTCCATCCTGCGGAGAGGAGATAAGGTAGCAGGGTTGCAGTAGGCAACAGGATGTGTCAAGCCCCTAAGCCTGATGGTATTTGTTGTCCGTCTGGTCTGGGACATCAGGAGGGGACAAAAAGGGGGCAGACTGCTGTAGGTGGTGGAGCATGCAGGTGAGGGCAGGCTCCCGGAAAGGCCAGGGCAGGGTCTCCCCCACAGCAGGCGCGGACAGGGGGCAGACAGCCTGCAGTGGGGGAGCATGCAGGCGAGGCAGGGGCTTCCAGGAAAAGGCCACAGAGCGGGTAGCCCCACAACAGATGTCAGAGGGCCAGGTTAGTGCCAAGCAGGACTGGCGACTTATATTAGACGACTGAAGGGGGGAGCGGATAGCCCCACCAGCTGGTTGCAGCGGGAGTGCCGCAGTCCACGCAGTGGGAGGCAGGAGCCAGCGGATGGCCATCAGGGGGCCCGACGGTTATCCTCCATCGGCCCAGGTAAGTGGCAGGGTAGGTGAGGGCCAGGAGCTAGGTCCCCGTGGAACCCAAGATGACGTGCAATCTCATCCATTCCTTGCGCCACGTCTAGTCGAGAGTTTCAGCACGCGTTAGCGGCTGACGACAGACCATGGAAAGCTTCTAAGGAGCAGGCGGACAGCCACCCTTGGGACTCAGACACGCGCGGAGTGGTGTGGTTGGGAACCAATGACAGGCTGTACCACGTGACGGTTCGGACCGGGTTCATCCGGAGGCGCTGGCCCAGGGGACCGAACGGTTGGTGGTACCCTATCCGTTCAGGCGGATAGTTGTTGCGGGTTTGGCACGAGATTCCGAATGGCCGGACACACTAGGGATCACCAAGACAAAGGAAAGGCTGGGCCCTAGCCATTTCTACGCAAGATGGGATGTGATGTGGCTGCTACTGCCCATTCGTTGACGACACGCTGTCAGAGGGTGGGAAGGCCGGGCGGGGGCCGAGGCCCAAGACACCCACTGGTACCTCTGCCTATCATAGAAGAGCCTTTCAGAAGAGGTGGCTATGGATTTAAATTGGAACGCTGGTCCATTCCAGCAGCTGCGGGAAAACGCTTTGTGTCTGAACGTGGTAGTAGATATTGCCACTCGGGTACCCGGCAGGCGGTGCCTTGGTCGTCCATTCGGGTCCGACAAGGTGGCCACCGCCTTACGGAGATTTTTCATCTTGACGTGGGCTTGCTTTCCACAGGAATGCTCACTGACCGGGGGACTCAGTTCGTCGCAGTTATGGAAAGTCCTTGTGTAAGCTGATACAGGTGCAACATCTGGTGGCAGCCCGTATCAACCACAGACTAATGGCTGTGTGAACGGTTCAACGGCACCCTGAAGCAGAGTGCTTAAGATGTTGGTCAGGACACCCACGGGCCGCGACTGTGAGCGGCCTACCTCCCACTCCTTCACTACTTCGCATACTCGGGGAAGTCCCACAGACACCTCAAACGGGTTTCGCTCCTTCGAGTCCTGTATGGGGCAAATTGATTCGGGGGCCCTGGGCTCTGGTGTAAAGGAGGCCGGCCTGGGAAGAGAGTTACAACCCCAGAGGTGTCGGGTCATTGAGTATGTCATGCGCTTCCGTGACAAATGCAGGCCTTGACGCAGCTAGTGAGGAGAAACTTGCAAAGGGCCCAGGCCGACCGAAGCAGTGGTTAAGCCAGAACGCTTGTGAGAGGACCTACCAGGTGGGTCAGAAAGTGTGGGTCATGGGTCCATGTACCACAGGACATGCTCAGGCAGCTGGGAAGGCCAATATGTCGTGCGACCAGCAACTCATGAGTCACGTACTGGGTCACCCTGGACCACGACGGGGAAGGCGGAGGCCTTCACGTTCGGTGAACATGATTGAGCGAATCATGAGCGAGGCATGTGCCCTTCCCGTGTGCAAACCTGCCCGAGATAGGTGAGACTGAGAACCTCTTGGATATGGGATTGGCCCGGGGGTAAAATTGCAGGTGGAATCCATAGCGGATGTGGAGATTTTGTGGACAGCTCCTGGAGGACCACACAGGGTACCAGCTGTTGCGCAACGTCTCCACCCCTTCCAGGCGTTGTCTCCACTAACGTCGCCTGGAAGGACGGAGTCAGCCGTCCATCACGTAGAGACACCGGGGATGCACCCCCCATTCCCTGCGTGCTCAGCATATCGGATCTCCGAAGTGCAGCAGCACATGCCTGGTGAGGAGATTGACGAGATGTGAAGTGGGGTCAATCCAGGCGTAACAACCAGTGCCTGGGCCTCAAGTAGGATCGGACCACCCAATTCTGCGTGGAATACAAGGCTTCAACGCTGTCATGGTCATACTGATGCGTATACCCAATGCCACGCATCGAATGTTCTGACGATCGTTGCCGGGGCAATACCTGGACCATCACGGATCTGAGCGGGGGGGAAATTGGCAGATTCCCCTGACCGTGAGGCAAGGGAACGCTTGCCTTTATCACCCATTGGGCTGTGAGTCCACTGTCATGCCTTCGGCATGAAGAGAATGCACTCTGACACTTTTCAGCGGGATGGACAACACGTGCTAAGGGACTGGAAGGGTACGCCGACCGCGTGTCCTGGATGACCATTAGCCGTTTTCGAGTCCCACCTGGGAGGATCAACCTCAAGCACATGACGCAGGTGCTTGGAACGTCATATGCCAGGCAAGGCTTGACCATCAGAGCTGGAAAAGTGCCAGTGTGGGCATGAGTGAGGTCCACTACCTGGGGCACGGGGAGAGGTGGGGGGGCCTTGAAGCTAGAGCGGAAAGTTGGATGCCATCGCATCCTGGCCACCCCCAGGACAGAAGCAGGTGATGTCCTTCTTGGGAACCGCTGTAGGTACCTATAGGAAGGTTTGTTCCACACTTTAGTAGCCTGGCAAAGCCCTGACAGACCTCACCAGGAAACGAGTTGCCCGCAGCAGTCGATTGGACAAAACGAATCTGCGAGACGGTCCTTCACAAAGCCCTCAAGGCGCCTTGTCCAGCTCCCAGTTACTACAAGGCGCTGACTTCACCCGGCAGTTATAGTACAACCGATGCCAGTGACTTTGGTCCTCGGTGCAGTGCTCTGCCAGGTGTAACCAACGGGACAGGAACATACCGTTATGTGACTGAGCCGTAAGCGTCTGCCGTGGGAAGTTGCCTATTCCACCAAGGAAAAAGAATGCCTGGCGATAGTGTGGGCCCTTTGCAGCGGCTTGCTACCCTATCTATACAAGGCTTCATTTCCATTGTGGAGACCGACCACAACCCTCATGAGTTGGCTACATTCTGGGTCTCTGGTGAAACCAATGGGAGGTTGCTACGCGGAGCCTGTGTTCCAACAGTAAAGACTTCGTCATTCGCCACGGAAGGGCCGAGACCCACGGGCCAACGGCCGATGTGTAGTGTCCCGAGCGGGGGAGGGGTCAGCTGGGAGGTGCTGCCCCCTTAGCACCCTCAAAAAGGTGGGGAGGTGTGAAGAAAAATTGAACTCAATATGTGTCTCTCTCCACCTAGACAAGTCAGGACCCCCAGCCCCCACAGGAAAGCAATTTAATGTTAATTCAGCCACAGCCAAAGGACCATTATAATGTGCTCTCCATTGGAGGTGCACACAAGCAGAACTGGGGAAACCTCAAAGAGAACCCTCATTTCCTTCAATTAGCACTGAACAACTGCTGCCTCTAATTACCCCTGCTTCCAAGACTTCATTAGAATCAAACCTAGCCGACCCGTCTCCGATATTGTCCATAATCGATTTATAGGCGGATTTCCGCTCATAACTGGTGCATGGCGAATGTTTCATATCGCAAAAAATGGAACTCCCCAACACACACGGGCCACCACTCTCGGGTTTTTGGGTGCCGGGGGATCGAGATACCCCGAACTATGGACCCCTGGGAGTCCATAAGATAGGCGTGTCTGATATCGGGGTCGTGTACGCCCAGCCCAGGTTTGTGATGGTGGATACCGGTCTCGGGTCTGATAGCCAATGCCTGCGCGTTATGGTCCATTTTTGTCGTTTGTATCAGAAACTGCATGACTGAGTGGGAGGTAGTTCTTTAGACCGTCCCTGGGGTGTGGGGGGCGTGAAAGGGGGTGCCATGTGGGCTGTCCTCTCAACAGATTGTAGAAGGAGCCCATGTGGCTCTGCGGTTGATCAAAGGGTGGGGGGTACCTAAGAGCATTTCCGGAGCATCCACAAACAGCAGGCCAGGCAACATAAGGCCCCCCCATGTGAGCCCAGAACAATCACAACCAGAATGTATCTTGACACATTTTAACATGCCTGTTTGTCTGTAACCCATGCTTGTATGTGCAACCTCTGACTCTTACTGTATATTATCAATCCTTTTGTATATATTTGTCTAGTGTGCCCTCCAAGGCTAATTAAATCTATAACTATAGCTACCCAAGGGTTCTGGTTTCAGGGCGCATGTTATAAGTTGGTAACGGAACGTGTCTTATAACTAAACGAGAGAACTGGGTGGCAGCCGTTCAGGGTTCTGGGACGGAATGTGTTCTTCATCCTCCCTTCTTTCTCCCTGTGCCCGTCCGTGGACAGGGCGTGAACAGGGTAAAACCCGTATAAATGGCTGACCTTTGCACGCCCCCTAGGGGGGCCTGTTGCCAACCGTCGAGATACACCCCAAGTCAGGCCATCGTCCCTCCAGTGGGCCGGCGGACTAGGCTGTTTTCGTCACAGCAAATTTCTGCTCATAAGTTTTAACAGAGATTCCCTCAAAAATGGGAGAGGAAGTGAGAAACCTAGCAAAGGGTTCGACAGCTAGATTGAAGAGGTAGGGGGATAGGGGGCACCCCTGTCTAGTGCCGTGTTGCAGGGAGAAGGGGGAGGACAGAAAACCTGGGAGACTTATCTGTGCGACCGGGTTGCTATATAGAGTAGACAGGAAGCTGCGAAATGGTCCCGTAAGCCAAATTTTGTCTAACACTAGGTCCAGCCAAACCCCTGAGCTCGAAGAGTCAAATGCGCTTCTCAGTATCAATTGTGACTAAGGCCGAGTAGGGGTGGTGCATTGGAGATTTTTTGACCTCATCCAAGATAGGTAAGACTTTTCTAATATTCGTTATCGCCGACCTCCCTTGGACGAAGCCTACTTAAAGAGAGACAATTCATTTGGGTATAAATGAAGCCAATTGGTCTGCAAGGATTTGGGAGAGCAGTTTAAGATCTTGGTTAATGAGAGAGATCGGACGATACGAGGAGGCTAAAGTCGGGTCTTTTCCCGATTTGGGGATAACCTTGATGTAGGCTGTGTTCATTGAGGTAGGAATAGGTGAACCAGATAGGTAAGAATTAAACAGAGATAGAAGGGTAGGGGTAATTTGGGCTTTCAAAGCCTTGAAAAATTCCCCGGTAAACCTATCAGGGCCTGGGACTTTATTCGCTTTCAATTTTCCAATAGCCGATTCTATTTCAGGCTCAGAAATTGGGGCCCCTAATAGTGAAACCTCTTCCGCTGTGAGACCAGGGAGCTCAATACCAGTCAGCCACTCACGTGAAGCATTCCTGTCTAGATTCTCGTTAGTGTAGAGTGCCTGGTAAAAGGCACGGAGAATATCCGTCACCTTCCCACCCTCCGACACCCGATCTCCATCCTGATCTCGCAGCGAAGGAAGAGAAGGAGGGGGTGGTGGCCTTTGGCAAATTTCGCTAGGAGTCTACCTGGTTTGCTACCAAAGCGAAATAGTTTAGCCTCCATTTTAGATTTGGAAAAAAGTCCCTTCTTCTCCAGCCAGTGCTCATATTCTCATTTAGTGTTCTGCCAGGTAGTTTTATTCTTGGGGGAGGAGGAAGCCAAGAATGCATCATAGGCCTCGCGTAATGCATTGCTAAAGTGATTGATTTTGTTCAGTAGTTGCTTTTTAAGTCTAGAGACATATTCGATCAACCTCCCTCTGAGAACTACTTTGGCTGTGTCCCAGTAAAGCTGGGGGGTCTCTTGGTATATTGCATTGTGAGAGTGATATTCCATCCACCAGCCCTGCAGAGTCAACTGGAACTCCTCATCCTTTACTAAGAAGGAGGGAAGTCGCCAGATGAAATCTGTGCCTCGGGGGAAGCGATCCGCAACAGAGAGGATGACAGGGGAGTGGTCAGATATGACTAGGTCACCAATCTGAGCCTCTCGTACTCTTGACATGAGCCTCCTTGAGATAAATAAATAATCGATCCGTGACCAGGTGTTATGGGGATGGGAGAAAAAGGAGAACTCGCGTCCCTCAGGGTTGCGGATACGCCAAGCATCACAAACGCCCTGGGTTTGGGTAAGCAAAGCTGGCTAAAAAGGGAAATTTAAACGAACTGTTGAGTGACCCTAAAACCTAATTTTCCCTTTCCCCCTACCCTACGGGGGTCCCTTGGGGGAGTTGAAGTCGCCTTTTGGATTTTAAAAGTCCGGGGTTTTCGCCCCAAAATAAGGGGGTTCTAGCCCTTTTGGGAAAAAGGGTTTTGGTACCTTTTGATTTTGGGGGCCCATAAATACCAGGCCCTTTCCGCCAAACGCAGTGTGCGTTATTCCATCTCCCTCCTATCGTGCCCTGTGTTTGGGGAAATCGGGGGGGGGGCCTTTGACATGTTTTCCCTTTTAAAAGTGTAATCAAAACCCTGCTTTTTTTTTGTCTATGGGGGTAAAACCAAGCCCCCTAAACCCACCCATAGCCGTTTAAATTCGCTCAAAGTCCTGTTCGGGTAGATGTGCCCCTCTGGAGGAATGTATTTAAATTTTTTAAACTTTTTGGGGGGTTTTCAAAACATCAGGCGTTTATTGGGGGGGGTTAGCCCCTTTGGCCTTTTCAGGACTTTCATTTTCCCGGTTTGAGAGAAGAGCTCCGATGTGGCCCAATGGGGGGAAGGGGAGGGGGGAGAAATAAAAAGAGAAAAGGGGAAAGAAAAAAAAACAAAAACAAACACACACACAGAAACCGAGAAAAAAAAGAAAAATACTTTCAAACAAAAGGCAAAGGGTTAACCCGGGCCCACAGAGGAAAAAAAAATAAGTCAAAAAAAAAAAAAAAGTTTTCCTCAAAAATGTGCAAAGTGACTTCATTTTTTTTCCGGCAAAAGTTTGGGGTAGGTTTAAACAAAACGAACAATAGTACGGAGGGGATGCCTGGATAAAGGGGGGGCCCCACTGGCGGGGCCCAAAATGGGAAATATTTAATTTAGGTCGCTCACAGATTGTAGGAATAGTGGAATGATTAAATGAGAGGGAACAAACAAGAAGAGGAGGAGAGGGCGGCCCCGTGGGGGAAACATACAGAGTCTCAGCAATAATAGATTTCAGCAATTAAGCCTCGACATCCCCCATGTGAAGGAAATTTCAAAAATTTATGCTAAAAAAAAAGAGCCCTGAGTGCACATCCCCGATTAGGGGTTTAATGATTTCTAAAAGTTTCACTGGGTCATTTGGAATTTGGTGCCTTCTCTCTTTGGGGCTCGCGTACGAAGAGGGAGGGCCCCAGGATCACCTCCGGTTTTTTGGGTTGTCCTAAAGGTAAAGGGGGGGTCGGGGGGGGGCGGGGGAGGAGGGCTGGGAAGGAGTAGAAGATGACGGGAAACCCCTCCAAGTTTTCCCTTAACGAAATTTTGTGTTTCCCCGGGGGAATAAAATTCGAAATTTGCCTTTCTGGGGAACCCTTTTTAAGGTGGGGTGGGGAAAGAGAGGGCAATTTTATTTGCTTGCGGAACAAGGCAAACAGAGGGGAGAAGTCCTGCGCTTGCGGATCTTCCGCGAAAATTTCAAAGACTAGTATATTTCTTCCCCTGAAGATGCGGTCGGATTTAAAGTCTAGAGGAACGCATGTATTTGCACCACTTGTCCGTGAAATCCAATATTTTGCAATGATCTGACGCAGTCGATCAGAGGTTGTGAGGGGATTTTCAATGTTCGGGTAGATGTTTTAGCGCCACTTCTCAGTTCACGGACCGATCCGATGCTGCTCGCTAAAACTGCAGGGACTCTCAATCCTAAGGCCTATGGTTAGGTCACTCTCGCATAGGTTTTTTAATTCGTTAGCCGGGATCGCCTCATGAAACTATTATAATACACAAATTTGTTCCTTCTTGACCGATTGTCAAGGTTTCCAGCTTATCTTTTTAAAACGCATGTTTCCTGACCAAGTCGGAAAGATCGGGCAAACCTTGTCCATGTCGCATGGTGTGGTCCTGAAACGTGCATGTCATGTTCATCAAGACGTTCGGCTTGAAGTTTGATTGTCTGCTTTCACTTGGGCTACCATACGTGCTACAGTTGCGGTCAAAGAGGCTTGAAGATCCTCAGAAATCTGTTTTGCTACCTCCGTTACTATCATCGCAAATTGAGAGCTGGAAGGGTCTATGTGTGGGTGGTTCCTATCCAGGATGAGGTGCTGGTCCGTGGACTGGCCTGGAGTGGTTCCTGGAGGGTTTGCTGGCGTAGCCCAGTCAAGAGATGGAGCATAGAATGCCTCGGAGGGGTTTGCTCTGACCCCGGGCACCAGAAAGGGAGGATAAGGGTGAAGGCTGGAGGTTGATCTTTGCTGTCCTTTCCTGCTTGTTTAACATTTTTATTGCGCCCCATTTTGCAGACGAATTTTTCCATAGGCCGTCGGATTGTAGAGCTAACTGGGGCTTGTGGATCGCTTTGTTACTTCTAGGACCCAATGGCAGGGTAAGAAGGAGGGATGCGCTAAATATGAGCGCTGCCAGGGAGGCAAAGGGTTAAAGAGTTGTGACCCTGTGCAGCCAGAGGGGGGCAATTCCAAGGTTTAGGGTCCCAGGCATGCTATGTGCCCCCTGCAGCATGATGCAGTCCCCGGGGATTTATGGCCTCTGGTGGCAGGCAGAGGGGAAAGTTTCTGAAAGTTCCCTAGGGATGGATGGGACCAAGGGGAGCTTATATCTGATGCGCCCCTGTCATACCTGGCTGCCGGTCTCTTGTCTGTCCCTGCCAGGGAGGCTGATGCTGGAGGATCACGTCTGGGTTTGCCCCGGTGCCCCGTGGTGGGGGTTTTGGGTCGACGCGGAGCTGACTAGCCTGTCAGTCACTGTGTTCGCCCGGCTGCAGCTGCGCTCAAGCAGGCTGCGATCAGGAGGGGCCCTTTGTGAGCAGAGTTGCGGGCTTTTAGCTTCCCATGTCCCGCTGTTGTGGCGTGCGGCCTTTCCGGTACCCCCCGGTGGTCCCAGGGGTTTTCCGTTCGTTGTGGGTGACAGGGGGATGGATCGAGGGTTTGGTGGGGGTTTATCCATCCAGGAGCCCCTGTTTTAGCCCCAGCATGGCGGTGCTGGAATCGGAAGTCGGGAATAACTTTTTAATGCTTTTACCTATCAATGTGCTATAAAGACTGATTTCTTGTGACACATTGTGCTCTAAGGTAGTAATACATATTGGTCCATGCAATCCTTGTTTATTTGTGGAAACTACCAAAATGTCAAAAAAAGTTTTGGAAATTTGGGGAAAAATTGCTATTTTTAAAGTTCAAAATGTATTTCTGATGTAAAAAGTTATGCCCCAAAATAGTTTTTAACTAGCACTCCTGGTCTACTTTTGTTAGATAAATTTTTTGAATGTCTGTTTTTTATTACATTAGGGGGATTCCAAATTCAGTAGCAATTTTTCATAGAAAATATGCAACACATTTCTGATGTGGCTTTTAAGGGCCTGTATATGAGATACCCCCATAAAGTATTCAAAACAGAATTTAGGAAGTTTGTCAACCCTCTAGGTGTTTCACAGGAATTACAGCATGGTGGAGGTGAAATTTCAAAATTTCACTTTTTTTTTAGATATTCAATTAAAATCCATTTTTTACTGGAACACGATAGATGTTAAATTTACAAAAAAAAACACAATTAAATATTTTTTTTTTTTGATTCTGCTTTTTTTAAAGGATATCCCAATTTTTTTTTTTGGCCCAAATTTTTGATATTTACTCAACCACAATCCTCAAAATTCAAAGGAGCCCTAATAGATTTTGGGACAAATTTTTATTAGGTATCAAAAAAAGGCACCTTTTTTTGCATTAGGTTTGTGAAAAGGGAAAAATTTTTTTCCCCCAAAATATGCAAATTTAGCTGAAAATGTTTTAATTTTTCCCCACGGGGGTTTTTCCTGAAAAAAAGCTAAAAACAAATTTGTTATTTTCAGTTTTTTTTAAAAGTGGGGCCCAATTACTCTATATTGTGTATAAACTGCTATATGGGCATATGGCAGGGCCTACAAGGGAGGAAGCACCATTTAGCTTTTGGAATGTAGATTTTGGTGGGCTCCATGTTGCATTTGCAAAGTACCAAAATTTGGGGGAAAAACCTTTAAAGAAGTAACCCCTTTTTTGGAATCAAACCCTTCAGGGAATTCATGTGGGGTTTGTTTATTGCTTTTGGGTCTGCAGGTATTTCATATTTTTTTTAGCTCTGGACTGTGAAAATGGAAACTAAAAAATAATTCTGCTGTTCTTTTCTGAGTTTCATTTTAACAGCATTCAAACTAATGTTTATGTATTGCTATATTCTGATAGCCATAGCTCTTTTATTTTTTTCCTTTTTTATGGGGCCCCTGTAATGGCTTTTTTTTCAAAGACAAATTGGTTTTCTTTCCCCCCTGGTTTCACTTTTTGGGGTTTTTATTGATTTTGATGAAACTGATGAAATTAAAATGGACGAACGCGATGTTTTTTTACAATAATTTTTTTTTATTTTAATAATAATTTTATGGTTTGTACTACCGGTGGTTTTTGCGCTAACAAAACTCTCTATTTGGGTTCACGGTGTCCACGTGTACCAGGCTCAGCTTGTCTTGAACGATGGATTATTTCAGTTTTCTCCACCGTGGGAGGAGGTTATATGGAGGGTCAGTAGCACTGCACCGAGGAATAATGAGTGGCCGGCATCTTTAGAAACTAACTGCGAGAATCGGAGTGTTTCCAAGAAGGCAGAGAGACGGAAGCCGGCAATATTCTTTATTTCTGTGAAAAGAAGAGTTGTGCCGGCCATAAGCACAATTCATTAAGGTTTGAATAACATTGTTGTATCCATCTACTTTTATAATAGTTAACTGTATTACACTACGGGAGCGCACGCTCTTTTTCTCTTTTTTGTTGCATGGTTACTTAGAGTGACAGGCAGCAGCAAAAGGTGTCATGGTGACCAGGTATGCAATGTTAACTTTTCTGCCATTTTTCACCGAGGGGTCTTACATTAACACCGTCACTGCTCTAGACCACCAGTAATTTCAAGATAAACCTCTTTTCTGCCCTAAACAACTAAGAATACTTACATTAGGCCTCTCACTGTTTGAGACCATCAGGTATCCTGACACAAAGTCAAGGGTGTAATCTGGAAGATTCCCCTGAATTAGCTGTTAAAATTAAAAAAAAATTCCAGGAACAAGGAATAAGTAGGATCCTGACACAAGTTTCCCTAAAGTTAATTGTAACCACATCCTTTGGTCTCTCTCTCTCCTCATCCTCCATGAGGACAAGTGAGTATACTATTTTCTGATTGGCATCATATGTAATAAATTAATTTTTTGGGACACAATGTGTAATTGATTTCAGGGAACACATTGAGTATTATGATGTTATGATACATTTAAGGTGGGCACAGATTATATTATACTTTATTTCTGGGGGCACAGTTTTTGGCATTGATAAGGCGAAACATTCACCTTAACCCTCGTTGTGCCAGTTTCCAAATTCATGTGTAGCTGAGAAAAATTACACCTGACATCATGCAGATCCAGATTTCCTCTTCCTCCTTTATTAAAGATGTGTAACAGTTTATATAGCTTAGAATTGTATGAGTGCCATTATGAAAACAGGTTGTATCTCTTTATTGGACAAGACAATAAACTCACCATTTAAGCAATAATAATCACATTTTGATTTGTTAGTTATTAATAACTAAATAGTATTAATAACACCTTCTGTTATTCTTAAAGAGTATGTATCGCTTCATCAGTTTGGCTGTTCTCTTGTAGCTTGATTTTCTCAGTTCCTGAAATCCAGAGGCATTTCTTCGCCTCCCAGCTGGTTGTTTCTTAACTGAAGGGGGATGACATCATCACTCCTTCACTGTTCATGCTCGCTCCCGAGTCAGTGTTGTCAACCCCCCCTCCACATGTCACTGTGTCGTTCCTCTCCTTTTGCAGTCTTATTTTGTAAGAGCTGTTTACATACCACCATTCAGTCTAGACAGTCTTCTATGAACACAGAGCACTGATCTCTTCTCCTCTCACAGCTGGAGGCTTGTTACAGTTGAATCCAGTCTTCTATGAACTCCTCCAGAGCACAGATCCGTCTCCCTTCTATGCAGGAGCATTAGGCACCGAGGCACAATTCTGCTGTTTTCTGATTGTAGAAGCAGCTGCAGTGTCACTGAGGAACTGGTGGCTGTGCAGAGTGAAATGTTGCCGGCCCCTTACACGCAGGAGCATTAGGCACCGAGGCACAATTCTGCCGTTTTCTGATTGTAGAAGCAGCTGCATTGTCACTGAGGAGCTGGTGGCTGTGCAGAGTGAAATGTTGCCTGCCCCTTACACGCAGGAGCATTAGGCACCGAGGCACAATTCTGCTGTTTTCTGCCTGTAGAAGCAGCTGCAGTGTCAATGAGGAGCTGGTGGCTGTACAGAGTGAATTGTTGCTGGCCCCTTATTCTGAGTGAGAGAGGCAGGAATGCACGCTCCCATGAATACGACCAGGGGCCAGACCGAATGTAAATTAGTAGAGCCGTCAGTCAATGAAATGAAAGGAGGTGGGATCCGACCGGTACTGGGGAACAGTGTTTACACAAAACGAAGATAAGGGAGACTGTGAAAACAAGACAGCTTTGCAAATGACAACCAACTGCAAAGTTGCTTGTTTTACACTGTCCCCTTATTCTGAAGACCATTTAATGAAGTGATACAACATCTTTAAGTCATTGCTAGAACTACCCATGACAAATAATCTTTCACCTAAATCTAACTGTTTACTAACAAAAAGTGCTGAATGTGACCTTTTAAAGCTAAAGCAACAAGTAGCCATGTTTATGAGAGAAGCAATAAGCAGAATCTGTTTGAGGAAGGTGATAAGAAAGTGCAACTCTCAGCATAATGGAAATATACTGCCTACAGCAGAGCAGCTTGTCAGCTATATTTTAAAAACGACAAACTTTTAATCATCGTCACAGAACTACAGATTTTCTGAAAGAATTAATATCCATATCAGCATCATTACCTTCAGGGGGCACGTGTATGGAGCTGTTGTTTTCAGAGGGCGTCGTGGATTGTTGTATGAGGAGTATATAGGCCGAGTATCTGCTGAAAAGTGAGGAGCCAGAGATATCTGGGCAGCAAACTTTAAACTCATGACATTCTGGACCACATTTAGGAGAAAAAGGAAGGACTACAGGGAAAGGCAATACCTTGTAATCACTGAATATTATTGTGTCATTCAGCCTCTGATGGTGTTACATCAGAACTGGATCCATAGGTAAGATTTGTGTCTTCTAGTTTGTGGAAGCTGCAGTTTTACATAGTACCTGATTTGTCAATAAGTATATTTGATTATTAAAGGAATAATTGTTAACAATATGCTACACTGCAGGCATTCCTCATGCCAAGTAGGAAACCTGTTATAAAAAAAAATCTGAACCTCATTCCTGCATTAACCCACTAACTGCCCTAGACCACCAGGGATTCCCACATTAATCACTTCACTGCCCTAGACCACCAAGAATATTGACGTTAAAGAGGTTTTATCATTACATGCTTTCACAGACTTGAGCTGTTGATCTCTTTTACAGCTTCAAATCCAGGGGCATGTCTCTCCTCTCAGTAGGCGTGTCTCTCCTGCCATGAGGCATGTCTCCAGTCACTGAAGAGTTGTGACATCATCATTCTGTGTGAGCAGTGGAAGGGAGAAGATCTCAGCTCTGCAGACCTCCTGCAATGCTTCTCATGCCTGCAGAGCTGTCATCTCCAGGCGCCACAGGCTCCTTGTAACCAGAACCCCTGCCTTGCTGTAAGCAGAACACCTGCATTACTATAAGCAGTTATACATACAGCCTGAACTGATGAAACAAATGTGAGGAATGCACTCTGCTTCCCCCCTCCCTCTGTTATCAGGCTGGAGACAGGGGGGGGGGGAGGGAGTGAATCTAGCAGCTACATACCTAGTAACTGCCCAGATCCTTCACCTGAGAGCTGGGAGATGAGCATCGACAAGCTCACACAGCCTTTATTATACAGCCAGTAGTGAACGCTGAGGCATTTAGTTTCACTTTCATTTCCCACAGCTCAGAGGGGAGTAAGCACAGAGTGCAGTCAGCCAATCACAGCACAGGGGGCGTTTCCCTTCCAGCTGCTGCAGAATTAGCTATAGATGCACAGATTAGCTCATATCTGCTATACTAAGTGATTTAGGTAATGCAAACCAATTGCTTATTTTTACTGTCCCCATAAGTACAGATATGATCTTTGTAGTGAGAAAACCCCTTTAACCGTTTCACTGTCCTAGATCACCATGAATGTTGACACTAACACCTTTACTGCCATTAATCACCAGGCATACAGACATTAACCCCTTCAATGTCCTAGACCTGGATGCTTTAATACTAATAATTCTAATGAACCCTTTTAGTGCACTAGACCTGGATGTTGTTTAATACAAATTGCCTGGATGCTATTTGGCCCTGTATGTCTGACTGTCTTATAGTTGCAAGGATATTCACATCTAAGCCATATACGGCATATCTATAGGACATGCCATAAATATCTGATAGATAAGGGTCACATCTTTGAGAACTGTACCTATCTTTAGAACAAAGCCCCTCCTGACCCAGATTCACTACAGAATGGGCTGTTCTGTGCTATTTCCATAACTCCCATTTACTTTTATATAAGTCTATGTAACCCTATTGTAACCCCAGCAATGCAATACAACTGATTAGACAATCATATGTTCATGTCCCCTCGTGGGAAAATCGATCACGTTTACAGAAAAAAATTACTCTACAAAGGTCTTATTATAGACAAAAATAAAAAAATACACATAATTGGTATTCTCACAGCTTTCTCACAGCACCACAAAATTAACACATTATTTATCCTGCAGAGAAAACGAAAATAACTATGTCAAATACCCAAATTTGATTGTCACCTCCTACAAAAAGGATGAAAGTAAATTAATAAATTATTTGTATCTCAGAAGGTATCCATGAAAATTACAATCTGTTCTATAAAATCAACCCCACACCAGAAAAATTCAGAAGGAATTGCTATTTTTTTTCCCCAACCCCTAAAGACAAAATGAATAAAATTATTTTATACATTGTACATAGCTCAAAATTACTTCATTGCAAAATTAGAGTCATCCGGCAAGAAAACAAGCAAGCATATTGCTACAGTATGTGCATGAAAAGTTATGGCTTCTGGAATGTCGCGATGAAAGGCTGCTGGAAATTACATGCAGGTGGGTGAAAAGAAAACTAAAACAGGAAGGTAGAAAACATGAGCTGACAGGACCTCGGCATGTGCCAGGGTGTGTTGGGAACTACAATAACTGGCTTTGAACCCTGGAAGACCTTAATGGGTATTATCATTTCATGTTTTATAGTGATCTATGAAAGAGCAATTAGTGTTATTTGTATTGTAAAAGTTTGAGACTCCTACTGGTATGGTTGTGAGGAAATTAAATTTCTTTTTTACAGCTTTTTAGCGCTAGATTGCTACAGAAATCCAAAGTCTATAAAATTCACTTAATTAATGTTTAGTAATCATTTGTATAAAAGGTGACCATACACCTTACTAGTAAATAGCTGTTATGTGTTTGATCCATGCATGTGTTCTCAGTGGGTAGAGGTGAATACATAGATGTCAGATTTAAGCAGTGGCTTATCTCCTGTGAGAAACAATATGTTCCAGTCTTCCTTCCCCAGAAAACTGCAGTTTTGGGAGAGTTAGGACACCTATATACACATAGGCTGGTCCCACTGAAAATGATGGATGTGGCTGACATTACAGGGGTTTTCTCACTATTAAGATTAGCTTTCAATATAAAGGGAGAGTTAAATGAACACATTTTCTAAATATATTGGTCAATAGATTTTACATTAGTCATGAGATAAGAGACATTTTATCAGCTTTCTGAGTGCACACAGGTTTCTATGGATACCTGCATACCAGATGGACGTCTGTTATCTGATTAGCTAACAGAGCAGAGAGCAGGGAGCGAAGTCACCCCCATTGGACGCACTGATGGGACTGAGCTCTGAGTGAACTAATTCAATTTAGCAAAATTAGCTTCAGTAAACAGAAGATACAAGTGCTGTGAGGACAAAAAAACATGGCTTTAATCTTGTTATAGATAAAAATCTCATACTAGGTTAGAGTAAGTTGGATGTATGCTAATCACTGCTGTAGAACCACTCACAACCTCAGGAGACAGACTGAGTGCAAAACTACCTTTGAGTCAGTGAAACAGCGTTCTGAGAAAATCCTTTTAACTTAATGTGTACAGGCACCTCTAATGTACAATCAAAAAGCGATCACAATATGATAAACATTGAGGTGCAGCCAGTTTGAAAAATCAAGAACCAGAAAAAGGAAATAAAAACTCAACAGAATATAGGTGCATATCAAAATCTAGCAAAAAATAAATATATTTTTTAGATAACAAAAGACAAATAAAAGAAATTAAAAATAGGCTAAAAGGCTAAAAAGAAAAATACCAACCAGCAAAATGATACAATGATGGGAGCGAGCAGCACAAGAAATACATAAGTGAATGGATCAGGGATATATACAAAATCAAACAATAATGTTATTCATACATAATCATAAACCCCTCATTAGACCACACCAAATATTAAATATCATAGAGAATATCAAAATGCCTCAGCCTGAAGTTGGATTAGAGCAAAGTTTCACCTGTGTCCAATCAGTTCCTGAGGTCGGGTATTTAAACCAGTCTTTATGTGCACTCCTTACCTGTGATTCTCCCGGTTTCCTTGCTCTGTCCCCTTAGTACTGTTTGTGTTTTTGAGGTTTCTGGTTCTGGACTCTTGTTTGTATTCTTGGCTATTCTATTGTCCCTCAATTTGGTACCACATACTGTACTCTCCTGGCTTTGACCCTGGCTCATTTGAGTTCTCTAGTTTGTTCTGTGTTTTGTCCTGTTTCTCCTTTTCCCCCCTTATTTGTCCTGTCCATCTTCATATTTGTCTTTGTTTTCTTACATCTCTCTGCTAAATCATCCTGGGTTTCTTACAGCCAAGTCCATCCTGCTTTGCAGTGGGCTCTTGTGAAGACCACTATATAACCTCAGGCTCTGTCCCACAGAGGGTGTCTGATTTTGAGTGGTATCCGCTTGTTCTGCCTTCTTTTTACCTGTTTGGGGAATTGCTTGTTGAGTGGTTCCATGACAACTGCTCCTTGCTTGTTAACTGACCTGAGTTTCACACCTTAGTTTGTTAGGAGTATATAAAGTTGAGCTGAACAGGGCACTCTGTGCAGAGAATAGGTTGGATTCTGTTTTAAACTGTGCATCTATCCACATCTGTCTGTGGCCATATTATCTAGTGGTTAGTCATTTTACTGATACGCTTCGAATTGCCTCTTCATGTGACTGCCGGCTAACTTTTTGACTTGCTCTTTGTTTTTTGGAGTGCACCAGCATTGTTACAGTTATATGAATGTTTGTTCAGGAAGGCTCACAAAAATCTATTGAAGGATTGCAAATCTTATGTTCAAAATTTGGCCTTTTTTGGAATCTCATGTCTTGGCTAGATATATTTTATTTCAGAAACCTAAGATGAATCAAAAGCAGGATTTTTAAATAAAAGCAGAAAAAAACTTCATATGACTCCTTGGAGTGAGAGACAATGTGAAAAGTGCTTATTCTACTTACATAGGCTCATTGACAGACTTCTTATACAGAGAATGATTTATCATGGTGTATGGGAAGGATAAGCAGGACTCTCACTGTCTCTTCTTCCAGAATTGACTCTGCTTTTTTGTACATTTAATAAATTTATCAATGGATGACGGATTGTAAGAGGGAATTCTAATCACACATTGACATTTTTTTGGCAACAAAAAAAAATGGACAACACATTGTATGCAATACTGTACTTCATCAGGTCTACTTCATTGTTGTCACTGAGATGTCTGAGAGAAATTGTAATCCTGAACTGTTAGTATTGAGAGACTGCACAAAAAGACAGACTTCCGATTTGGTACTATTCATAAGAATGAAAAAAAATATTTATATGACATCACTATTTATTTATTTTAAATCCGAATGTTGGTTAATTTCAAAGAAACAGAACCTTGAAATGAGCCAAAAGTAAAGTTGACATAGCTTGGAGTGAAAGTCCCCATTACTGTGTCCTTTATTTGTCAGTAAATTTTGCTCTAAATTTTAAGATTTAATGAGTTAAAATGTATTTATAATAGCATAGCAACATTTATACATGGGCAAATTTCGGCGCACATTTCGCGTTGTATTTGCGCACTAATATGAGCGAGAAGCGTGCCGAAATTACGGTAATCCATAGTTCTCTTAGAGAACTATGGATTACGCCTCCTCTCCCTACTCATACAATCCAATTGTATTGTACGCGCGCGGAGATAAGTAACATGTCAATTGCTTGCAGCGAATAGACGCCGCGAGTAATGAATATCTATGTTGCAGGTAGGCTGCCGCCCACCCCACGCCGCGGTAGTGCACGCTGATCAGCGCGACTCTCAAATCACCCGTACTCCCAACTCACCCGGACAGTATGGCCGCTATTACGCCATGTGAACATAGCTTAATGGTGAACAATATATAACAAAAACAATATAAAGTTCTCCAACACAAAAATACAGCAGCAACTAGCAGGGACTTAAACCCATACAACCATTGAATTCATGGAACATTTAAACTGCACTACTGCTTTCTTTTCTACATGTATAAAATAAAGATTTTTAATGCACATTTTGATCAAAATGTATATGCCCGCCACCATGTCTTTTCTTACTATAATAATATTAGTTCATGAGTCCAGCAACAGATATTTCTGCTTCTCTATGTCTAGGAAATGTTATCACTGGAAAATGAAGCGATCTAAAATGTAAACACCCACATTGGTTTCAGCTTAATTGGAGGTCATAATGTGCTTATCAATTGGTAAAATGGGTATATATAGACTGTATATTTATCAACTGGTAGAAGGCTATATTTATTGATGTGCACTATTTATTTATAATTATAACAGTAAGAATTTTAGATTTTAACTATTATGTAATAAACATTATAGCCCGAGTCTCTGCATTTTTTAGTGACAATAACAGCAATTGTCTAAGAAAATTCCATTGGCTTAAGATATGGTTGTCTGTTCTCAATCTGTGGTGCCTGCATAAATAAGATTATGGTAAACAATCCTTTTTTGATTCACCTTGGAACCAATGGTCCTTTTAAATTCCCATGAAAACTGAAACATATGATCATGGAGCGTAGCAAAGCTGAAAAAGATTTCTTCTCCATCTTGGCTTCTTTAGACATTAGAAACATCCCTTCCTTTATTTTGGCTGTCATGGTTTAATTTCAGCTTTGACACAATGTGATGCAACGTTTCCTGTCAATTATATCAGTAGGACTATACTCGCTTATGAATATTTTGCATTTCCTTTTCCAACTTTATATTTGTTAAATTAAGTAATGTGTATCACAAAATTATAGCTATATGACTTGTATCTCTTATAGCAGGAATAGTTTATTAATTTTTATCTTACATAATAGAGCTTGACAACCATGAAAAATTAAACCATGGGAAGACAGAATACAGGATGATGTTAAATTAACAGTGCAACATTTGGAAATTTTATATCCCCATCTTTACTCACTTTTTCACTATCCCATCACTTCTTGATTTCCTATGATATTGGTATATATATATATATATATATATATATATATATATTATATATATATATATATATATATATATATATATATATATATATATATACTTTTTTTCCTGAAATAACTGGGACTGATGTGATTTATAACAATGTTTGTATGGTGTATTTCTGAAAACCATATTAATGCTTCACAAAAATAATGTGACCTATTGTTTCAGTCGTGTTTTTTGTATATGTTTTAAATAACTTTCCAGGTCACTATCTATATTTAGAAAAAAAATACAGAAATCCTGCAGTTTTTACTTTGGCCACTAGGCCTAATAATTGCCTGACACTTCCTGTTCTGTAGAGGAAACTTTTCAGCAGTCTCCTCATTATAAGCACAGGCAGCATTACACTGAAAGGTGACAGCAATGTGGGCAACCGGTAGCCAGTGAAGGGACTGGCAGAGGGGAGATGCCAAGGAGTAGCGAGGAGAAACGTGTATCAGATGGGCAGTAGAGTTGAGGATGGATTGATGTGGACCAAGAGTGCTGGACAGGAGGCCGCAGTAGGATATTGCAGTAGTCTGGGTGGGAGATGAAAAGGACATGGACTAGTAGATTTTTAGTACCAAAATTAAGGAATGAGCAGATTCAAGAGATATTCTTTAGGTGGAGGCGGAAAGTAGAGATAAGGGCTTGGATGTGTGGTTTGAAGGATAGGGAGGAGTCTGGCAGGAATAGCCTTTTTTTCTATTTGATATTAGTATGCCTCAGTATGGTTTAAGTACAGGGCTGGTCTTAATAAGTAAACTCTTAAATCTTGAATGAAAAAGTTTTTACTTTGGCCACTAGGCCTAATAATTGCCTGATACTTTCTGCTCTGTAGAGGAAAGTTTTCAGCAGTCTCCTCATTATAAGCACAGACAGGATTACACTAAAAGGAGACATCAATGTGTAGAAAAGAAGAGATCCACCATTCACAACAGGAGATAGTGTGCAGGGAGGAAGAGCTGTGACTGACTGCTTCCCAGGCAGGGCGTTGCAGGCCCCAAAAACCCCGGGGCCCCGGGGCCCTGTTTAAAAGGTTTTGTCCAAAAGGGGCGGCGTCACACAGCTTTTTTTTTACGCCCCAAAACCGGGGGTGTTTTTTTTAAAGAAAAAACTTTGGCCAGCGCCCCCTTGAAGCCCCACAAATATTTATTTCCCAGAACGGGTAATCTTTGCTCCATGAAGCTATGAGTTACCTAATGGGGCCCCCTACTTCGGGTGTAGAAGCGCAATTACCCGCCAAAATACGGCCCAACATTATTTATGGAACATACACACCGTATTTTGGGGCTAAATCTTTATGGGGGCCCAAATTCGCCCCAAAAATAGGGGAAAATCATCAGGGGGGCTAGGTTAGCTGCTTTTTTCCCCCACCCAAAGAACCCCCCGTAAAAAAAAAGTGACCTGCCATTCTTTCGGAAAAAATTTAAAATGGTGGGAGGGGGCCGGGGGTGCTAAAATTTACCCCTGGAGAGCATATTCCAACAGCAACGAATCGTTGCGCACAGGTCCCGTGCCACTATATGCTGGGAACATACCCTTAGGGCAGTACACCGGTGTTTTGGAAAGTACTGCTGTTCAGCCGTATTCCAAGACAGGGGGGGGGGTCCATTCATCCACTATCAACCCGAAGAAAGTGACTGTACTTCTTCCCCCGGTGTCCCAATAATGTGATTGTACCAGGGAAGACGAGATGTAATTCAAAACCTCGTGAAACAATAATTACAGAATTGTGGGCTCCAGTCGGGCGTATTGAGCGAAAATACACCCGAAATGCCCCCAGGTTTAAGCAGTGTGACATACCCTTAGTCGGGCTGCAGCAGCAAAATCATAGAAAACCCTGCAAATGACAAGTAAAAAAAAATTATATTCAATATAATTCATCATCGGGTTTAGTTTACATGTCAAAGGGGGTGGTTCACTTTTCGTAATTGCTTTAATCCAAAGTCCAAAGAACTATGGAAAGTCCCCCCCCCCTCTACAAACGACGTATGTATGCAAGGGAGATAATGACATGTCAATGCATGTCTATTGGGTCGGCGCCCCCCCCCCCCCGTGCTTCAGAACTTTTCTAAACAGCGCGAGCGCCTGAACACACGGTAAGCGGCGCTACTTACACGTCACAATAACCGGTGAACATAGCCTAAGGGACACACAGGAGGATTATGTTTTACAAATTGAATGAGGTATTTTTTGTGGATATGTGTTGTATACCCCCAATTACATACACATATACACATACATACCAAACATTAAATCCAGAGACATAATTCAAACATTCCCCCACTACAATGCAACAAAACAAAACCGTATACACAATAAACATACACACAGACATCTATACAAACACATACACACATGCATACACATAAATACAATACATGCACATTGAGTACAGTTCACATTCAGGAACATTATTTTGTCTCCCCCTTATTACACTACTTAGAATGATTGTTCAGCACTGAGGCTCCTCACTCACTTGGCCCTTCTTCGGGGGTCCTGGCGGAGAAGGGGACGCAGGGGGCGGAGGGCCACTCCAGCAGCCGCTGTTTTCCAACCCCTTCACAGTGTGGAGCCCCGGCGCCCCCTCCTGAGCTCCTGTCACCCCCGGGCAGTCGCCCTTCCCCGTCTCTGCCTGCACATAGCGTGCTGCTCTAAGTGTATGTGTGTCCAGGGGACGCACACCGGGAACAGCGTCAGCTCTACAGGTCACGTAATGACCGGAACCAACGTGCTGAGACTGGGGGGCATAGGGATTCTTGCCCGGGGGTTTGTCCCCCGAAAAAAACTACCTAGCGACGCCCCTGTTCCCAGGTCACAAGCCGCCTAAAAACTCCCTATAGAAGTCAATGGTCGCCCCTGTTCACGGGCCCCTATTTCCATGAAGCTCTTAAAACATTCCAAAATGTGTTTAAAACAGTTCAGGCAAGATGGCTGCCCTAGAATCATATATAGAAAACAGAATATCTACAATCAGAAAATGAATCCAGCTAACAAGAAAGAATATGAATTTTTTTTTTTGGTTTTAAAATTTTACAAATAAATATTGGTGATATATTCCTTTTAAAATATGGATTATGAGCCAGGGTGCCATTTTGCTAAATGTATGACTCTAATTGAAATCATAGGGAGAGAGAAAGCTAATACAGGAGACAAGAGGTTCACTATGTGTATAGGTAGTTTCACTATGGAAACTTTTTGCATGTGTTTGCTGCTAGGAAGATCATCTAAGGCTTGTCCACACGCACAGATTACGACGTACTCCCGCTTTGCGTTTTTTAAAAGCCCCGGGGAGATACGAGTCGTGCGATGCCATAGACGGCAATAGAAAAGAGATTTGCGTCTACACGCTCGTCTTTTCTCGCCCCTCTTTCGGCAGCGGCGATTTAAACAAGTTGTTTTAATACCCATGCTTTCCTCTCTTCTTTTTCGTCCCATACAATGCTATTGTAAGGGGCATCGGGAAAACAGAACGGCCGGGGCTTTTGACAAAATGACAAAAGCCCGGTCCGCATCAAGAAGAACGGCCCGCTTTAAAAGGGCCGTTTTTTCTCTGATGCATGTAACATACCTAAGAAGATAAACTAGTAGACATTTACCCTGCAGCCATTTCACTAAGCTATACAGCCATATAGTATCACATAGCAATCATTCAGATAAATAGCCACCTTTTAAAAATTTTTTTACTTTATGTTTATTAAACGGGAGCAAATTTTCAAAGTGGGGTTTTCCAGTCTGGCTCATAGAGGGGATTCCAGACAGACGTTTACCCTGCAGCATTCTCCCTGAGGTTATCCAATCATATTGTATTAAGGGGAGTCAACAGAGAATGGTCTTTTAAAACAATAATTAAATGTTGTGTTCATGAGACTTGGAGCTGAGTGGTTTTCCAGTCTTTTAGTATTATTAATATTGTTTATCTTAAAACACCATTAATTCCAGAGCGCCGCACATTCGAGGGGGTTTACATACATAACATGTACAATGACAATGCTAAATGACTAACAACTGATACAGAGGGAGAGAGGGCCCTGCTCATGAAGGCTTATGATCTACAAGGAAGGAGGAAAGAGATAGGAGTTGAGGGGCAGACATGTTTGTGGGGTGATTTTTGGGACGCAGGGGTTTTGGTAAGTTATAGGCAATTGAGTAGATGGTTTTTTTAGGGTTTTTTTGAAGCTGGGGAAAGGGGAAGAGTTTGATGTGTTAGGGCGTGAGTCAGAGTAAGGGGGGAACAGAGAGAAGTATTGGAGACAGATGTGTGAGGAGCTGATAAGGGAAGAGCAGAGAAAAAAAGTCTAGTGTGGAGCAAAGATTGCATGAGGTAAGGTAAAAGGGGATAAAGGTAGAGATGTATGGGGGGAAACATACTGAACTGAATTTGCTGGGCAGTGGGTAGCCAGTGAAGGGACTGGCAGACAAGAGAGGACGAGGCGTAGCGAGGAGAGACGTGGATCAGGCAGGCAGCAGAGTTGAGGATGGATTGATGTGGAGCAAGAGTGCTGGATGGGAGGCCACAAAAAAGGATATTGCGGTGTTAGGCAGGAATACAAGGACTGTTAAGTAAGGCGATTTGAAGATATTTCCCTTTTAGGTGGAGGCGGAAGGTAGAGAAAAGGGCTTGGATGTGTGGTTTGAAGAATAGGGAGGTCTGGCAGGAATTGCCTTTTCCCGATTTGATATTCGTATGACTCAGTATGGTGTAAGTACAGGGTTTGTCATAGGTAAACTCTTTTAAATCTTGAATGAAAAAGAGGAACATTTAAACAGTGACAATTACAATAGTGAGCTTGCAAATAACACTTTGGGGGAAAAACAATATTTTCTTCTGTAAACATCTGCCTTTGGAGGGAGATATTGCAACTGTCTAATGTTTCCAGTTTAATCAGAGAGTCAAACATTAATGATTAGCAGGCTCTTTCAGCAAATGCATATCATTAGATAACCATATTTGGTCTTTATATAATAGAGTTACTAAGGGAAAAAAGTATTTTCATTGCACCTGTGTTTATCCATTGGGACGTAGCCAAATCATTTACTAAATTGTATTTTAAATCATGTATTGCTTTGTTTTTAGGATGAAAAAAAAGAAACATTTCATTTTAATATCTTTGGGCGGGAGAAAAAACAAAATAGGAAACATTGCGATCTGCCAAGACATTAAATCTGCCCAAATCCTTTGCAATTGAAGCTCTCATGGGAAAAATTAGCACTTGATGCTGTGATAACAGTAAATAAACAATTCTACATATTTTCTTGTATATGAAAACATTATTTAAGCTTTAGCTATCCAGTTATAGACTGTAAAATTTGTGGAGTAGACTTTCTACACTATATATACAACTTGTGCTCCTTAGTGCATTTACATAGTTACATAGTTTGTAAGGCTGAAAAAAGACAGACGTCCATCCAGTTCAGCCTATTTTGCTAAAGTGTTGATCCAGAGGAAGGCAAAAACATCCATGAGGTAGAAGCCAATTGTCCTCAGTTTAGGGAAAAAATTTCTTCCCTACTCCCAACTGGAATCAGAAAAAATCCCTGGATCAACGACCCCTTTTCCAGAATCCGTTACAAATTGTGCACAACCCTTTTTAAATTCTGTTTTTGAAATCACCTGACAAGTTCCCCTGGCAGAGATTCCACAGTCTCACTGCTCTTTAAAAGAAAAAATCCCTTTATGTTTATGAGAAACTTTCTTTCCCCAAGACGTAAGGATCCCCCCTTTTTCTGAACAGTCCTGGGATAAAAAAAATTTTGAGAGAATCCCTATATTGACCTTTGATAATTTATCATATTTTTTATGTCCCCCCCGAAGCCGCCTTTTCTCTAAATAAATAACCCTAAACTTGCAACTTTCTGGTATGCAGTCCCCCCCAGTCCTTTTATTATTTTAGTTGCCCGCCTTTGTACCCTTTGTACCTGTTCAAGCTCTACACTGTCTTTAGATTTTCAGATTATATGCCTAAATTTGTTTTTCCACTTGATGAATTTTGGGAGCACCCAAAATTTACTGTTCACCCCTAATACAGTGGGGATTACATTTGGGGTTACTGCCCAACCCGCATAGCGCCCAAAATTTGGGGGTCTGGGAAACTAATTCTGTACATGACCACAGTGAGGAGGGGTTTGCATACATTAGTGGTTGAACATGCATGGTGCAGCTTCATGCAAAATCTATGGGACTGATAGAGATATTAAAGGGGTTCTACACAATTTTTGTTTTAATAATGTTAAGCTACTGCTGCCCTGATAAAATAAAAAGAACTCACCTCTGACCACAGTTCCAGCTTTGGTGGTGGTCTCCCTCACTCTTCTGCTTACATCTGACTGTGGTGGTTGGTTCCAGACCACAGTTAAATGATGGCTGGCTGCCCCGCCCCTTGCGTTTCACACCGTTGAGTGTGCATGATGGTGATACAAGTCAAAGGTATAGACAAAATGTGGCATACAGTCTGAGGTGAAGAGTTTTTATGTAAAAAAACCGGGGATACCGCTGGGGATGGCAGCATTGGAACAGTAGTGAGTGGCCAGATGGGTACATATTTTTTATTTTATCATGGCTGCAGTGGCTTTATATTACTAAAAACAAGAGCAGGAATACCCCTTCAAGTAAGGCATATAGCACCATACACAATGAATGGGCCAGAAGGGTCATGGCTTGAGCGCTGCTTTATCCTAGTGTCTTCTTACTGTGGAACCCCATTCTAGTGATCACTAGAGGTCATAGGGATCAGAGGCATATGACAGTGGAATTCAAATTTGAAAGGAGGAAAAAGATATTAACCACAAAATGTACAATTTTTCTAATAAAAGTGTCATGAGTCATGCTGAAACACAGGCGTGCTCATGTCTCATCTGCTCCAGGCCATGGTTATTCATCTGTCCCCTTTCCTGCTCCGATGCTATTCTCTGCTTTTTGCCGACGCACACATACACACTCCATAGGACCAGCGTGCCGGTAATTGAATAATCACCGAGAGATGACCCTATATCTTTCCTAACGATTTTGTACCATGCTTTATCCTGGCTGCCACTACAAGCAAGTCGTAACAGTGGTAGCGACTTGGGCGTCTCCCGACGCACAAGTCCAACCAGCCCTGCGGCAGGCTCCGGCGTAAAATTAGGAGGCTCTTTAGACTCCGCTCCTTGAAGTGGCTTATACCAGAGGATCCACATCCTGTATACCCATGACAAAAAGATTTTTGTAATGTGTAAAGTAGTAAACTAAAACTCAAAATTGTACTATTTACCATTAATGACCAAGGAAAATCTACAAACAAGAACAATAAAATGTCGAAAACGGAAACTACTCCGTCCGGACCAACGATTTGTAGGATGGTTTAAACTAATCATTTACTTAAAAGCTAACTTTAAAAATACACTTTCTGAATAAAATCTAAAAACTATGAAAAATAATAACATAATTAACTATATATTTCATGATGAATGGCAAAATTCTAAGTGATAAATCTTTAAATTCATGTGTAACCTGAAGAAATAAATATACTTTCTAAAAATAAAATTTGAAATGCAAAAAATTCACCCCAATGCTGAGACTTTAAAGGGGTGTAACATTATAACTAAATTAAGAATAATGCCCAAATGCATTCAATAACTAAAAATGTACTCACCACCACACTAGTGTTAGAAGCGGTGGTGTCTTTAATCCCTGTTTCTGGTCCCTCTGAAAAGTGTATGTGCCAGTCCCTTGCCATCACCATTAAGGAAGTGTTTGCAAATGAGCAATGAGTGAAAAGGTAAGTACCTTATTTCATGCGTTGGAAATCTATTTTTAATTCTCTCTATTTTTTTTTCAGTTGTAGAACCTCTCTAACCAGTTCCTGCCCAGACTGCGTTCCTGCCCCCTTCCTGACCAGGCATATTTTCCTTTTCCCTAGTACATGCCAGTTTGAACACTATAGAGCTTTCTTGCCCTCCGGTATTGTACACATTTTTTTCTGGGATATTTTAGGGTTTATGTTTATGTAATTTTAACATTAGTTTTTTTCTTTTTTTAATATGATATAAAATAGTACAAAAAAAGTTTGATTTTCAGACTTCACAGCAAAAATGGCACTAATGTAAGTTTTGAAATTGTGTCACTTTTATATCCCGAAAGTTTATATATAGTTGATATAATGTTTTAGGGTTGATGCGGTTGGGGCTAAAAGTTGTGATTAGAATATTTATTTTATTAATATTTTTTGTGTGTGTTTTTGTTACTTTGTTTTACATATTGTTTCACATACAAGCTCAGAAAAAAAACCTATGGGGGCATTTTTATATCACTTTTTTGGGGTGATTTCCCCTATAACTGGGACTGGTATATTAGTCCCAGTTATGGGGGAACTCCAAGGGACATAAAAGTTACATCCGTTGCATTGACTGTAGAGCTGATCTGGGTTTGATAAGACCCATCAGGTCAGGCAGTAACTAATTCCTGGCATCCATGTGACCACCGGCACTGGAAGATAGGAAATCGACACAGGCTTCATTCCTCTCTATGTATATAGCAATCCATGACCACTGTATGTCCAGTGAGTGAGAAGCCAGGAATGGTAATAAACCATCCCTGTCTGCTCAGTTAGGGTATGTTCACACGCCGTACTTTCGTCGCGCATTTCGTTAGTATTTGCGCTCTAATACGGGCGAGATGCGCGCCGAAATTACAGTAATCCATAGTTTTCATCCATCGTATTGTACGCGTGGGGAGATAAGTGACAAGTCACTTATTCGCGGCGATTACGCGTCGTAAGCAATGCATTTCTGTGGGGCAGGCGGGGTGTCGGCCCCCCGCGCCTCAGGAGTACACGCTGATCAGTGCGACCTCCCGAAGCACACGAATGTTTTTCTGGCGCGTACTGTTCGCGCCGCAATACATTGTGTGAACATAGTTATCATTGATAGCCGGCTCTTCACCTGCACAGCTGTACAATTCATGTACAACTACTCTCTCTACACAGACATAAATCCACCACCTGGATGTTTATAGTCTATAGGTAGTCGGCAAGTACTGTAGTTAAATAATATAAAAATCTACAGAATATTTGCTGTTTGCTTAAACATCCCTTATAGATTAATTAATTCTTTAAACTGAGGTCGCCTTCACTTAAGCTCCTTATAAAGAGCAGCTGTTTTTTATGAAATACTAATTAAAGATGTTATCCCATTCTACTCAAGTGCATGAGAGACGAATAATTGAATGAATTCCCCATTGCCATTTTTCCATTAGGAATGTCATTATTTAATATCCTTTAATACCTTTCTGGTTTATTTATTACTTGCATTACTATATAGTGTTGTAGTCTTCTCAGGTTTTGTGTTGAACTGTGTATGTTGAAGAGACCTGGGTAGTTCTGAAAGACTACTCTTTGTCGTCATCTTTTTAGTTAGTCATTATAAGGTATAAACCACTAAGGACTCTCAATGCATTTTTACTGTAATCCGTACCATGGATGTGACTTATACTGTGCACTAAAAGCACATCAACATTAGGGGTTATAACCATGGCTCTTTCTAATGAAAATAAATAAGCACTAGCCCCAACGACTACAGTTATTACTCATTCAGTGACGTCTGCTGAGGATTTTACTTGGTAAACTCATAGTTCAGAAGGGATGTTGAACAGAACAATGCTATATTACAGTGAAATATGGTTTCTAATCTTTTTAGTTCATATCTTTCATTAATTCAATATGGTTCCTTCTGTACATTGTTATTTAAATAAATTGTAGTAGTGAGTATATTTTGTGGGGCAAGATTTTCTGCTGTGAGTGAACATAATCATAAAGCAGGTTTTTTCTAACTGGGATGTACTTTTTGTGGATTATGAGCTGGGTGAGACAGGTAAATGTGGTACATAAGAGACACTGCAGCACATTTTCTGCATGCTCATTTCCCAAATGTTTCAGGGCCATTAGTGCCTTCTTCCTAAATGTCATTGCCAGGGCTGCCAATAGAAATTTCTGGGCCCCATACAGCTGAAGCGTCTGGGGCCCCCCGAAAACCTTGCCCCAACAATCCCATTGCCCTGCCCTCAACTAACCCATTGCCCCGCCCTCAGGTGGCCTGGGGGGGAGGCAGGGACACAAGGTGGCCCATGGGGGGGGGGGAGGCAGGGAGATAAGGAGGCTAAGGGGGAGGCAGGGAGATAAGGAGGCTGGAAGAGGAGGCTGGGAGATAATTAGGCTGAGGGGGAGGAGGTTGGGAGATAAGGAGGCTGAAGGGGAGGAGGCTGGGAGATAAAGAGGCTGAGGGTGAGGAGGTTGGGAGATAAGGAGGCTGAGGGGGAGGAGGCTGGGAGATAAGGAGGCTGAGGGGGAGGAGGTTGGGAGATAAGGAGGCTGAAGGGGAGGAGGCTGGGAGATAAAGAGGCTGAAGGGGAGGGGGCTGGGAGATAAGAAGGCTGAGGGGGAGGAGGCTGGGAGATAAGGAGGTTGGGAGATAAGGAAGCTGGTGGGGAAGAGGCTGGGAGATAAGGAGGCTGGTGGAGGAGGCAGGGAGATAAGGAGGCTGGTGGGGAGGCTGGGAGATAAGGAGGCTGGTGGGGAGGAGGCTGGGAGATAAGGAGGCTGAGGGGGAGGAGGCTGGGAGATAAGGAGGCTGAGGGGCAGGAGAAGGGAGATAAGGATGCTGGTGGAGGAGGCTGGGAGATAAGGAGGCTGAGGGGGAGGAGGCTGGGAGATAAGGAGGCTGAGGGGGAGGAGGCTGGGAGATAAGGAGGCTGAGGGGGAGGAGGCTGGGAGATAAGGAGGCTGAGGGGGAGGAGGCTGGGAGATAAGGAGGCTGAGGGGGAGGAGGCAGAGAGAAAAAGAGGATGAGCGGGAGGAGGCTGAGAGAGAAGGAGACTGAGGGGGAGGAGGCTGGGAGGAGGCAGGGAGACAAGGAGGCTGGGAAGGAGGCTGGGAGAAAAGGAGGCTGGGGGGGGAGGAGGCTGGTAGATAAGGAGGCTGGTAGATAAGGAGGTTATGAGGCCCCCTCACATGATACAGTGCTGGGGGATAGACGGGGGTTGGCGCTGCTGATAAGGGGCCCGCGCTCCCTGTCACAGCTCGACTCTTTTCCACTTACTTCTAACAAGCTGTAACCGGAGCCGCCGGGACCTCCTCTCTGTCCGCTCCGCGCCTCACTCGCAGTTTGAATCGCCTACAGAGAGGAGGGCTCGGCTCCGGTTACAGCACGCAGTGATGTAAGTAGACCAAGCTTGTAGGAGGCGGAGCGCAGCTGTGACCGGGCGCGCGGGCCCACTCCCAGCAGCGGCAGCCCACTCTTAGCAGCGCTGCCGCCTGCCGCCGGGCCCTGTGGTGAATGCAGCGGTCGGCAGCGCCATTAAGTGTGAATTATTCTATAACGTGAAATACCGGCTGTACCCCCTGTATGGCGGCCCTGGTCCTTGCTGCTCCTCCACTCTGCCATTCTCTGTGTGCACACACTGATCAACTTTAACATTACATCCACTGACAGGTGAAGTAAATAATATTGATTACTGCAAAGCAACAATGTTTGTCTAGGGCATAAGGGTATGTTCACACGGCTTAATTGCGGAGCATACAGTACGCCCTGCAATTACGCTGAGTGTTTGGGAGTTGCGCTGATCGCCGGGCAGAGAAGGGTTAATCCATAGTTCTTTATGAGAACTGTGGATTACCATAATTATGGGGTGCATTTAGCTCTTATTAGAGCGCAGTACGCCACAAAATATGCGGCGAAATGTGCCTCAAAATAAGCTGTGTGAACATAGTGTAATAGTTGCTTAACTTGATGTGTTGGGAGCAGAAAAAATGGGAAAACTTAAGTATGTGATGCCGTGTCAACAGAAGATTGGGGAAACGCATCACTGGAACTGGGGGGGTAAGGTGAGTATAAGTTTTTTTTATTATACTTGGGACCCGAAAGGTATTTAAATTGCCTTTTAATGAGGTGGACAAGCCCTTTAACAAGCAACAGGGTGAATGAAGCCCAATTTTCACTGATGCGTGTGGGAAGTAAAGGTTGGGTCATTTTGTCCAATTCTATAGAAGAGCGAATTGCTGAAATATTTGGCTGTGACAAGAAAAGTCTTGACATACAAGGCATCACAGCTTGCTGTAAATGGGGCTGCATACACAGAGAATGGTCGGGGTGCCTATACTGACCACTTTACACTGCCAAAAGCATCATTATTGTGCATGCTAGCTATAGAATGAAGATGGCCAGGAATAAAGAAACATACTTTCTTCTATATCATGCAGATGGCACCCTGAGAAAAAGGCATGACTTAAGAGACACTCTTTTTATTTGGGAAATGTTTTACTGGGAAACCTTGTCTCCTGGCTTTTATGTAGATGTTACTTTGATATGTACCACCTACCTAAAGATTGTTGCAGACCAAATATACCCATTTAGTATTCCCTGATGGCAGTGGCCCCTTTCATTAGGATTACAGGTCCTGCTACACTACAAAAAATTGTGTAGGAATGGCTTGAGGAACATAACAAGGAGTTCATATTGTTGAGTTGGCCTTAAAACTCCCTATATCTTAATCCAACTGAGCATTTGTGGGATATGGATCCTGGGCCCCACTTTGCTGCTTACAGGACTTGGAGTCCATGCCTAGATAGGCCGAAGCTAATTTGGTGATGCTTTGGAGACCTGCAGGATAAAAGCCAAGTGATTTAAATGATATGGCTAATTGGTGTATTTTAGGTGTTAGGCAGTGGATAGTGATCGAGCAAAAATATAAAATATACAGTGCACTATAATAATAAATGACACATTAGTATATTTTGAGTTTATTTATTCGACACCGATAAAAATACAATGCAAGTTAAAACACTATACTCTCATATGTGATTTTAAGGGTATGTTCACACAGTGTACTATGGAGTGTATGATATGTGTCGCAATAGGCAGGGTGTTTTGGAAGCACGCACTGATCAACGCGTAATTCCAAAGCACGAGGGTCTGACTTGCATTATCAGCGGTGTGTAAACGCCGCTAACAATTGACACGTCAATTCTCTCCCTGCGTGTACAATACGATCGTACTGTATGTGGCACGGTGAGATGACACGTAATCTATAGCTCTCTATGAGAGCTATGAATTACCGTAATTGCAGCGTGCATTTCGCCGCGTATCAAGTGCAATACACGGCAAAAGCCATGCGAAAGTACGTGGTAAATTAAGCCGTGTGAACATACCCTTACAATGGTTCTCTTCTCCGTTTAAGTGTCCAAATTAGCGGTAAATACCTGGCCTTTATTGGGGACCGCATGGGAGTAAATCATATTGTTAGTTAAAACACATAAAACATTACAGTTATTAGAATTAACCATACAATAAAACACTGCACATTGTCAAAAATATACAGTAATTATATTCAGAATAAATTAGATTTAAGTTTAAAATCGTGATATCAGAAGTGATATAACTGCTGCATCTCAGGACATAAGCAGCTCACTGTGTAGCTGTTATCAATAAAGATGAAGCAGATATATATAACAGGATTTGTAGTTATTTCTCATTAAATTCTTTATTCACTACAGCTAATAGACTCACACACGGAACAGCTTCTTGGTACAAATTCTCTTGGTCCTCAGTTTAAAGTTTACTAGTCAAATGTGACTATTTGACCTCTGTTGCCACAAAGTGATGAACAGTGTCCTGGTTGCCCAGTTATATACTACACTCACCGGCCACTTTATTAGGTACACCTGTCCAACTGCTCGTTAACACTTAATTTCTAATCAGCCAATCACATGGCGGCAACTCAGTGCATTTAGGCATGTAGACATGGTCAAGACAATCTCCTGCAGTTCAAACCGAGCATCAGTATGGGGAAGAAAGGTGATTTGAGTGCTTTGAACGTGGCATGGTTGTTGGTACCAGAAGGGCTGGTCTGAGTATTTCAGAAACTGCTGATCTCCTGGGATTTTCACGCACAACCATCTCTAGGGTTTACAGAGAATGGTCCGAAAAAGAAAAAACATCCAGTGAGCGGCAGTCCTGTGGGCGGAAATGCCTTGTTGATGCCAGGGGTCAAAGGAGAATGGGCAGACTGGTTCGAGCTGATAGAAAGGCAACAGTGACTCAAATAGCCATCCGTTACAACCAAGGTAGGCAGAAGAGCATCTCTGAACGCACAGTACAGCGAACTTTGAGGCAGATGGGCTACAGCAGCAGAAGACCACACCGGGTGCCACTCCTTTCAGCTAAGAACAGGAAATGAGGCTCCAATTTGCCCAAGCTCATCGAAATTGGACAGTAGAAGATTGGAAAAGCATTGCCTGGTCTGAGGAGATCTCGATTTCTGCTGCGACATTCGGATGGTTAGGGTCAGAATTTGGCGTCAACAACATGAAAGCATGGATCCATCCTGCCTTGTATCAACGGTTCAGGCTGGGGGGTGGTGGTGTCATGGTGTGGGGAATATTTCTTTGGCACTCTTTGGGCCCTTGGTACCAATTGAGCATCGTTGCAACACCTTGTGGAATCTATGCCACGAAGAATTGAGGCAGTTCTGAAGGCAAAAGGGGGTCCAACCCGTTACTAGCATGGTGTACCTAATAAAGTGGCCGGTGAGTGTATATACTAGTTATATACTATTGTCCACAAACTGTTGTCTTATAATATTTAGTGTTTGAAATAAGAAGGTGAAAGTACTGTATTTATCGGACTATAAGATGTACTTTTTTTCCCAAAATTTGGGGGGAAAACAGGGGTGCGTCTTATAGTCCGAATATACTCAGCCGGAGACTGGAGAAGAGCGATGGCGGAGTTCAGAGAGTTAAACCAAGCTGCTAGCTTCCAGCAGCATCTTCTCCAGTCTCCTGCCGCCTACAATGAGCTCGTCGGCTGGTGGCTGCACCTCGATGCGGGCGGCAGTAAATCGCGGGTGGTGGCAGCCACTGCTCCGCGTGAGCGGACAGCGGCAGCTCAGTGCGAGCGGGCAGCGGCAGCTCAGTGCGGGCGGGCAGCGGCAGCTCAGTGCGAGTGGGCAGCGACAGCTCAGTGCGAGCGGGCAGCGGCAGCTCAGTGCGGGCGGGCAGCGGCAGCTCAGTGCGAGTGGGCAGCGGCAGCTCAGTGCGAGCGGGTAGCGGCAGCTCAGTGCGGGCGGGCAGCGGCAGCTCAGTGCGAGCGGGCAGCGGCAGCTCAGTGCGGGCGGGCAGCGGCAGCTCAGTGCGAGTGGGCAGCGGCAGCTCGGGGCATACGTGGATAGCAGCAGGGATGGAGACAGATCCATCCTGCTCTTAACATCTTAGATGCTGCCATCTGAACGAGGAGTGGTGCTGCGCACTGATCCTCCCTCTGATGTAATTGCAGGCCTGTGGCAGGGTGTAATAGGTAATGAATGAAAGTCCTATGTACAGCAGTACAATAGTACTGCTGTACATAGGACAAGTTTTTTTAAAAGAAAATCAAGTTTAAATCACCCCCTTTTGCCGTTTTACAAATAAAAAATAAAAGTCACACATATTTGGTATTGCCACGCCCGCAAAAGTCCAATCCTTTATCGCGTATGCTGAACACCATAGAAGACAAAATAATTTCCAAACGCCAAAATTGTGGTTTTTTTGGGTCCCACACAGAACAAAAATATAAAGGAAAGACTTGTTCACAAATGGCAGTTTTATTGCTTTTCAAAAAAGCATCTTCTCTGGATTCAACATAAGGCTGTGAATATTTCAGTCACCTGTGAGTGCAAATTATCCAAATAGTAACTCTTCCAGAATAAGATCACTGTTCTCCACTCTCCCAGATCTCTTTCTGGAAATGTAGACCTATAATAGGAAGCGAACAGCAAAGGTAGCTGAGGACTTTTATAATCCAAAATAATCACAATGCTTTAATTATACAGTATATGCTCACAACACTGATTACAAAGAACATTTCACAACTCCATGCGGTTCAATCCTATATTTTACCTCTCACCAGTTTCTTCTTTGTTTAAGGACCCCTTAATTAAATAAATTGAAGATTGATGAGAATGTAAAAATCAAAACAATACCAATAAAAACACACATTACTTTAAAATACATCTACATCTGCAAAATAATACATATTTTACCACCGATACCTCTTACTTGATTCCTATAGAGATGATAACCACAGGCATTATTTATAAAACACTCATAACTTTCACATCTTCCACATATTGAAATGATCCAATATTTAAATACCATGTATGTCAATACTGGTAGTTCAACCTGTCAGTCCAACCCATTGGTAAGTCTCACTAACCAATATATTATGAGCTAAAGTGTCCACATCTCATTTATAGTAGTATTATTACTACATTCCTTATGCTATGATTAAAGACTATGTCCGAAATGCGTCGGAGGGACACATTGTATTCTGTAATGGAATCATGATATTAATCTTTGGATATATTTCAATCTTTTGTAACCGATAAATAATAGATAATTTTTAAATAAGAAGATTCTGGGCTGGATTGGAAGCTGGTTAATTTCTTATGTGTTCCCTCTGCATACAGTGAGTGGGCTCGACTGCGTTCTGTGCCTTCTCTAGCTGGAGTAAATCAAGGACTGGGTGAGCTGACTGAAAACGTTTGTTTGACCTCAATCACTAATATCACTCTAACAGGCTCAGCTAGGAATAGCAGAGCTGAAATGTCGGTCACTGCTGTAGAACCACCCACAGCCTGAACAGTAAGTGGGAGCCTGAAGCTGGCTGTGAAGAGCAGTCTCTGTGAAACAGCATGGTGAGAACACCCCTTTAAGAACATCCCTTAAGAAATGTTTTATCTCTAGATTCATATTCAGTTCTCTAGGTAATAAAGTTTTAAGTTAGTATATACAAAAACTGTCCCTTTTATTTAATTAAGATAACATAAAGTCACCTCTCCACCACTTTGACACTATTTTTATTCCCTAGGATTTAACTCCTTTAGGATTTAAGAAATATTTCTCCTTAAAATGGGCTGATACTTAGTTATAACCTTATGTTACTAAAATGTTCACACATACGTGTGTTTTTAATTTACTGTCTGTTCTTCCAACATTCAATAAACAGCACGGATACTGTAGGATGTAAATAAAATTTGAAGATTCATATGTAATAAACTGATTAATTTTGTATAGTTTATCATTATATTGAGTACAAAATTCTTTAACCACATTTTTAGTCTAGATCTAAAAAATAGCAGTTATGTAATTTTTTGGGTGTTAACTTTTACACTTTTTAAGAGCCAAAACTACTTTTGGGTAAAAAAAAAAAAGGAGGTAAAAGGCATAAAATGGGAAATCAAATCAGAAAAGTTGCTTGTAAGCTGGCCACATTTATTTAATTTACTCCTTTATATAGTGCTGTTATATTCTACATTGGGATTCCCAATTCCAATGTTATCTATCAATGTGCTTTTGGAATGTGTGACAAACTAAAGTACTTGGAAGAAACTTACATTAACATGGGGAGAGCATACAAACTTTTTGTAGATATTGGGGCAGATTTATCAAAAGCGTCTTACTTTTAGACAGTGTAAACTTAGACTAGACAGTCTTAAAATGCGGCAAATTTATCATAGTGTTGATAAATCTGGTGCAGGTTAGAACTGTTTAGTCTCAGTTTGTACCATCTTTAAGTTGGCTTACTTTTACGCCAGAATTTGGTCGCACATCCTGGCGCATTTTTTTGTTGCATTTAAGCCCCACTAAACCACGCCCCTTTTACAAAGCCCCACCCCTTTTTCGGGCACGGCGCAGAAGTGCCTGAAACTGTCTAAAACTCATGATAAATATGGCGAAAAGCTTGTTTTTGCCGCAAATTGAGCCAGAATTCTGGCGCAACTGCCTTGAAAAATCTGCCCCATTGTCCTTGGTGGGATTCAAACTTAGTTGCCTGGTGCTGAATCACCATTCTGCCAGCATCTAGAATATAGCCTCAATACCTGTCCTACAGTAGATCTACTGAAACACACCTGGCTCACCACAGGGTTTGATCATGATCTAATATTGGTTCATTAGAACAATGGGAGGTCTAGGTGTTGCATACAATTACAGGCATCTGAAAGTAGCCAAAGTAAAAAAATTAAAATAAAAAAATCCAAACAAAAGGTTTATATCTTTAATATTTTGTGATGTCTGTCTCTTTCTACAATCAGGGTACTTTCAAGAGGCAGTTATTTTGGGCAACAGCAGCTTGAAAAATCTAAGGTCACAAAAGACTTTTGTTATTTAGTACAAGAATAAAGAGGATCAAATATTGATTACTTATTTTGGATAAGCCCCCCAATATACAGGGGATGTACAAAAAAATAAAAAAAACAGAAAATTTTCACACATTTGTTTTATTAATAAGGGGTAGAATCTATTAACATTATGAAAATAATAAAGCAAAAATAGTGAGCAATAACACTTAAATCCAAAAAACTTTAATAAATAAGGTTTTTCCCTTTTTGTCGACTTAACAATGCTTTTTTTTTTGAAAAGAAGTGGGGGGAATTACTCCTGTTTTTGTCTCATGAAGTCCCAAAAAAGGCCCTTAAAAGGGGGTTTTATCATTTTTTTAAAATGGTATTCGAATAAGGGGACAGTGAAAACAAGAACTTTGCAATTGGATGTCTTTGAAAAGCTGCTTGTTTCACGTTTCCCCTTTATCTTATTTTTTCTGAAACACTTTTCCCGGCCCCTTTCATTTCTTGCTTGGGGCTCTACAAAATTTACATTCTTCGGGCCCCCGGGTCGAAATTTCGGGGGAGCATGCATTCCTGTCTCTTCCACTCAGAAAAGGGGGCCGGCAACATCTCGCTTGCACAGCCAGCGCTGCACAGTAAATGCAGTTGCTTCTTTTTTTTTTTTTTTTTTTTTTTTCAAATTAAAACGGGCTTTATTGAAAACATTTTTTTCAAACATAGTAGAGTAAAGACATTAAGTACTAGTGGGGTTTAGCGGGTTTTCAAAATAAATTTATCAAAAATAAAATTTCACACCTGGCCCCAAGGGTCAATTTTGCCCAGATCGGCCAGGGGGAAAGTTAGGGGAGATACATTCCGCGGAAAGCTCAAAAGCATAAGGGACAGTAATAAACATTCTAGAAATCTTAAACATTCACCTAAGATCCTAATCATATTTGAACTGCCCCTCCCCCATGTAAAAAAAACAGTGAATAAAAAGAAAACTAGCCGGATGGGTCGCCCAAGATGCACAAAAGGAAAGGGGGGAGGCCCCCTCTCCAGTGCATCATAGGGGAAAATGACTCGGGGGGGGGGGGTTCGAGCAAAAGTTTTCCAAACACTAAAGAAGCCTCTCATGCTAGAGTGCATACCCGGTGAAGGCAGAATGAAACCATTCTGACCTGTGGTTAGATTTACCATTGTCTTCCCCCCTGTCGGCCCGGTTTCCCTCCAACCTGGGGGGAAAAAAATTCCCCTTTAAAAACCATCCCCGGCAGTAGGATTTTCAGTAGATCTCCACAGTGGGGTAAAAGGGCCTTAGCAGCGGTAACATAAAAACCACTGTTAGGTGCCTTGTAGGACCGACAGGGGAAGGGGGTAATAAACAGAAAGCAGTCTCGGGGTCATTCTAGCCTTATTCCCCTACCCTCTCTTACCTCTTCACCTTAATCCAGAAAGGCTGAATCTCGGGGGAAATCCACAATATGGTTTGATGCCCCCCCCGGATCCACTCCCAGAAGACTCGGGACCGTGGGAAACGGCAGGGGAGGGGGCGGGTCAGGGTCCATCGCGACATCACCTTAAAGTTGAGCCTTGTAACCGGCAGCAGTAAGGCCTTGTACGCTAGGCACTCCTTTTCCCAGTCCTTTTCCCAAAGGGGGAACCCTGAAACCCCCTGGCCCAACCCCCCGGTTTCTGGCCCCCGTGTGGTAAAGGGGACAGATAAGGACCCAAATTTATCGTGAGAAAAGTGAGAAGGAAACTGAGGCCTCACGCAGATTGCTCGAACGGGCGTGGTCCCTGTGCGATTAAGTTCTGTTTTTTTGGCATAAAAGTGTGCATCTGCATAAAGTGAGCATTTAAAGCGGCAAAAGGGAACGCACAGGGAACTTCCCTCCACGAAAAAACGATAAAGAAGAAGTGATGTCCCGAAAATAATTTTTTTTTTGACCCCGATCGTTGAAAACCTTTGCCGGGTTTCCCAGCCGGCAGGGTTGTGGAGCACCGGAGTCAGAGGGCCGTCAGGGGAAAAGGCCCCATCGCCGCCATGGGCGCCAAGAAAGCGGGGGGTGCTGATCCCAGTGGGGGGAAAAAATATCTGTTTTACGTAAGTCAAAAAGCATGCAGCCAGGGGTTTGGAAAAGGGCGCCCCAAAGTCTGTTCTTCCAAGTAACCCAGAGTTTTGAGTCCCTACGGGGAACCAATTAACAAATCGCACTGCCCCCGAGGCGAGTATACGCTTTAAGGTTGGCAGGCAAGACCACCCTCTTTTTTTGGTGTTATGTCGATTCACAATCCTGGTTTTTCCCCGCCCATAGAAGTCTCGGAAGTGTTGTCTAAGGTTGGAAAGAAGGATTAGGCAACAAGAAAGGTATGGTCGGGAACAGATACACAATTCGGTAACAAATTCATCTTAATGTTTGCTCCCCGACCCAACCAAAAAAAAAGCCCCTTTTTATTCCCGACAATCAGCCATATTACACTCATCAGGAGATAAAATTAAGATCTACATTAGCAGGTCAGGGGGGTATTAACCCCTGGGTTTTTAAAGGACGGGGGTCGACCAGACAAAGGGAAAAATTACCCTTTAAATGTCCACCATGTCGCCCCCGACCCAGATGAGAGCTTGCATTTTTTTAGATTTTTTTTAAAGTTGGAAAAAGTTCCAAAATCTCAGGGAGGCCATCAAGACCGGGGAGAAAATCGGGGGCTCCTGAATATAGCGGGAGGTCGTCTGCAAATGCCGCCCAAAATTTGGGGCCTTTTGGAAAGAAACCCCACGAATATCTGTATTGTCAATGTTTGTAGGAGGTGCTCCATGACCGCACATAGAAATGGGCGACAAAGGGCCCCCCTGCCTGGTGCCATTTCGTATCTCCAACGGGGGGGCAATGAGCCATTGACTCTTATTTGGAAGGGATTTGATGGAAGACATAATTCGTTGTATCAAAAGGGGGCCCCATCCTATCTCCCAGGACGCGCATAAGGACCAATTAAACTCTATCGAACCCCTTTTGGGATCCAGTGAAGAAAATACGGGGGCACACCCCTTTTCTGCATTGAGGGTAATCGAAAATGTTTTCAGGGTTTACCCCTTCCTCCTGGAAGGGAAAAAACCGACCTGGTCTAAATGAATAACCCCCCCCAAAATCGAATTCAACGTGTAGTAGTTTTCGCAAAGATTTTAGGAGGAGTCCCCCGATAACTAGAACAAAGAAAGGGGGATCCTTCCCCCCCTTGGGGATTACGTAATATGTTTAAAGCTTGGGAAGGGAAAGGGGAAAGCTGGGCAAACCCGAGTTGAATGAGCTCAACACGGATTCACCAGCTCGGCACAGAAAATTTGTAAAATTTTTGGACGTGTACCATCTGGGCCGGGGCTTTTACCCGAGGGAAGCCTTTTAAGCGCTTTCCAATTCGTCATGAGAAAAAGGGCCTCCAAACCGAGAGTTTTTTTTGCCAATCGAGGGGGGGGCTGTACGGGAGAGGAACCGCCAGGCCTAAAAAGTTTGAGGAGAGAGGAGCTTTTGGGAAAACTAAGAGCTCTGGTTAAAATGTCCGGAAACTTTCTAGGATTTCGAGGTAAGGTGAAAAAATCTTGCCTGACTTTTTTTTTAATTGATGGAAAATAGAGTGAGGCCCCTTACGGCCCTGCCAGCCCGCTTCTACTGGGGTTTAAATTCAGCTCAACCAGGGTCCTTGCAAGGAAGCTCAATTGCCCTGGTTGGGGGGAGTAAATATTGCTAGGTGAAGTTGTGGCCCTGTAAAATTGCATTTTTACAAAAATATATCGGGCGCCGCGGGCCCCCTTAACCTCCAAAACTCGGGGGGGCGTGACTTGTGGGAAAAACAGCTAAACCCCTTTTCTTTCCCCCCGTAGCACCTGTGGCACAGGAGGGGGATACCGGTTCCCCAATTGGGGAGTTTGTTTTGCAGAAATGGGTCTCCTGAAACCAGTATGTGCGGCCCCCGCCTTGTGCATCTGGTACAGAAATTTTGGGGCCTCTTCTCAGGCGTGTTAAGCCCTTCACTTGAAGGGGGGAAACCTTAAAATTTGTCTGACGATGAGGAAAGCCAATTCGTAAAAGGGCAGGGCACCTCCCCTCTCCCCATCTAAGAATGGATCGGCGAACTAATGAACCAAAATAAGAGAAGGGAAAAAAGGGAGCAGGAGATTGGAACGTCCCAAAAGCAAAACCACTAAAAATTTGCAGCATAGGCTGCCACGGCCAGCAACAAATAGGGTGTCCATTCCCTATGTGGGGACTAGTTTCGAGCTGGGGGAAAAAGGAAGGACACAGGGAAAGTGAAGTGGCCCCAAAGGGCCCAATGGAATCCAAGGCCCTCAACATAGACATCCAACGGGAAAAATTAACAACATTAATATGGAAAATAATAAAGAGGGGGAAACTTAAATACACCAACATGTCCCGTGTTAGGAAAAGGGGGCGATGGAGCCCAGAGGCGGGGGGGATAGGGGGAAAGGGGGAAAAAAGAAGGAAGAAGGAGAAGGAGAAAAGAAAAAAAAAAAAAAAGGGGGGGTGGAAGCACAGGGGAAAGTAATTATATTCGAACCACAGAAATTTTATGAAAAACGAACCATCACAAGTTCAAGACTCCGAATCTCGGGTTTACGGGCCCAACTTGGGGGCCGCCCGGAGAAGGGGAAAAAACCCGGGGGTTCACACAACATCCCTGTACCCCGGTTCAGGCAAGAAAAAAGGGAAACGCGCCTTTTAGAGTCTCTAGAAGGCTGATCCACCTCCTTTCGAGGAATCTTCGAGGCCTCCCTGGGAGGGCCCAGCAGATGGGTTTTAGCCGTCTCATGGTGGGAAAATCCCCCCTCAGAATGGCGCAAAGAGCACTGGAGATGAAGAGGGGAAATTTAAATTCGGATGAGGGAGTTTTTGGGGGGTCAAGGGCCCTTGGAAGGCCGGAAGATCCCCGGGGAACGGACGGACAGAATATCACACCGGTCGCACTTGAGGGGAAAAAGGGAAACCCCCTCTAACGGTACTTTTGGGCTTGAAAAAAAGATAGCAAAGGTTTTTTAGCCGGGGACTGAGCCTTAGGGTGGTTGGGGAGATCGGGGGGGGGGAGTTTTTTGGCCATCATAAAAAAGCTAGGGACAACCTTGCTTTTTTTTATGATCGCCCCTTTTTTAGCGGTGTATCGAAAAGTCCATGCGCGGTTGTTTACCCCAAGGCTGGCAGGTCTCAAGGTCTGTGTCCTCTGTCATTTCAATCCTCTTCCATCCCGTTGCCCGACGAGTTAAAAAGTGTAGTCGGGTCCGTGGAAGGTCTTGGGATTTCACCCATTCAGGCGCCCCCGCCCGGATGTTGTTTTCCCGTTTCTGTTTTTTAAGTTCCACGTGATTTATCAAATTTTATGAAGAGATCTCTGGGTTTCAAGCGAAGCTCTCAGATTGCTATGGAATCTTGCCTGAGCTTTGAAAGTGGGTAGTCTTTACTTTAGTTTTAAGTGGGTGACATCCACTTTGACCGCTGGAGGGCCTGGGGCCGGCTGTTCAGCTCCGCCCATAGCCGTCAAGTCACTTTTAACTGGGTTTAGCCAAGCAATGCCCAGCTCCGGGTGCCCTTGAAGGGTGCATAGCCTCCGCCGTCGAGATGGGAGCCAAGAGACAGTCCCCGCGGGGGTGTCGAAGAGGGGGCCCAATTCTCCCCCTGCTGCCGGTGAGGTATCATGGCCCGAGGTTGTGGGGTTGCCCATAGAGGGGTTTGGGTTGGTGATTGGGGGGCTGCGGATGGGCTTAATTCAGGTCCTCCAGGGGTCAAGGACCCTGTTTTTGAGGGGAAGGGGGGAGTGTGTGCCCCCCACATCTGAAAAGTCCTGCGCCTTTTGCGGCCCCCTCTGTCAGGGGGTAGCGACTTTCCAGTGCAAGGGTGCCCCCTGATGTGGTAGGGCAGCAGTTCAGCCCTTGCCTGCCGGGTCAGGGGTAGTGGTGGTATCACTGCGGCCCTCTGAAAGAAACCCCCGGGATCTCGGTGGGGTTCTGCGCTGTTTCCCCTTTGTTTTTCCGCTGGGGGAAGCGGTGGGGGGGCCCTGCTCCCTTTCCCGGAGGCTCGCGGTCTCTGCTGCCAGTGCCCCAGTCCGTGGGGGCGCCGCGTCAGGAGTTTGCGGGTTTTCTCCCCCCCATCCACTTCTCGCATCCCCCCTCCGGGTTGTTATTCCCGGGTGCGTCTCAATCCTCGGGGTCCAAACCGCGCGGTGAAGGATTTTTTGCCGCGGAGTGTTCTTTGGCTGCTACCCCGTGGGGGAAACCCCGGCCCCCGCCGCAGTGAGCAAAGATGCCCGGTCCAGCGAGTGTCCCCTCGTCCCTTGCAGGTCCGGACGGGGTGAAGTAATTCGATATGGGGACACCTTTTTCCAGGGGAGCCCCAGGAGGTGTAGCCTTCTTTTTGGCGCGTCTGGTGCTCATTTTGTGCTGCGTTTGCCCCTCTATTCTACTAGCCCAGGACGGAGCTCAGTCACACGCGTCTGTCCTCCAGCTTGGCAAGCCACGCCCCCCCCCTGCAGTTGCTTCTACAATCAGAAAGCAGCAGAATTGTGCTCGGTGACTAATGCTGCTGCGTGTAAACATAGAAAGGAGACAGATCTGTGTTGCTCTGAAAGAGGGGGGGGGGCAGGGATGTGCTATCCCTTCCCACTGATCTCAAACAAACACACTGACTCGGGAGCGAGCATGAACAGTGAATGGGAGGGGGATGATGTAATTCCCCTTCAGTTAAGAAACACCCAGCTGGGAGGCAAAGAAACGCCCCTGGATTTGAGGAGCTGAGAAATTGAAAGTACAATGAAACAGGCGAACTGATGAAGCGATAAATCCCCTTTAATAATATCCAGTCTGATGACTAGGCTAGTCGGAGTAGAAGCTTAACTTCATTTTTATGCTCCTCAAATCAAGATCTAATGCACCAAGTAATGTGAATAAGAACATTATCACCCTGGAAGATTGTATCACCATCTGGAAACAAAGTGTGGATCATGAAATAGAGTTGGTGTACAAAAATATCTTTATGTACACCTAACAGTTTTCACTGACACTGGTGCCCCTAAACATGCATTTAACTCTGCAGCAATTTGAAGGGCTGTTATTTTGTGTTTATTGGTTATAGTTTGACAAAGTGCTTTTCTGTCCCTCACATAGAGATTTGGCTTTTGTTTATATCTACTTCTATCTGCTGAAAAGTTTCCCAGTCTTTGTATACTGAGGAAACAGTAACCTCAACACAACCATCAACCTAGTAACTTGGGTACACTTCACCACTAGGTACAAATCAACAACCATTCCCCTTTGGACCTTAGGTCAGTCTGACATCATGCCCATATGAAAAATAAACAAAAATTTATTGCAACACAAGTAATAATATTTATGAACAGTGTTAGAATCTGTGTGACGGGTATAGAGGAAGGTGGCAGGTGTATATTGTGTAGGCGCTAGGTGGCAAAAACCTATTATTGTGTTAAATGGGGTAGAGGCCGCAGCTCTTAGGCACAGTCCCGAGGAGCTGCGAAACCCCCCCCCCCCCCCAAGAATTGTGCTGCGTCTGTGGCCTTATCCTCTCTGTTTCATATTGTTAATTCTGAACACCAACCCCTGGAACTCCTGCATATCAGCCTCACTCAAGAACTTTAAGGGGTACAGGGGATAAAGTTTCACGCTTTCACATTTTTGTAGTGGTTTTTTTTTTTTTTACAGGCTTCCCAGTTGGACTATGTCAGATTTGTTGGACTATGTTGGATTAGTTGGACTACATCTGATCAGCATTGGATCAATTTTTTTTTAAATAAATTGGTCAATGAGGGGTGTTGTCAAGGGGTGTTTATTTAAATAAAAGTTTTTTTGTGCATTTTATGTTTGCTTTTCTTTCTATTTAATTTCAGTGTTAGTAATGGAGGCATCTGACAGATGCCTTTCCATTACTAACGCTGGAGCTATGTGTCAACCAGCAGTGGTATTTGTGACTCCAAGACTGACACTAACCTCCTTTCACTATTACCCCAATATCCAATGCACCAGGGCTAGAGCCAGGTTACCATCAGAAGCAGACTCTGTGGACTGTGGGCTGCTATCTTTAGAGTGGGAAGGGACCAGTATCCATGGACCTTTCCATTCAGATAGTATCAGGCTGAAGCTGTTGGTGTTACCTTGGCAGGTTATAGAAAATAACATGGGCATTCACAGTAATGATTACAGTAGGTGCCCATTTTTGGATTCTCAACGAATATGTGATTTTTGTAAAAAATAAGATTTGAGGTGTCCTCACATTTTTTCATAACCAGCCAAGGTAAAACCAGTAGTTGCAGCCTGATGCTATCAGAATGGGAAGGTCCATAGATACTCATCCCTTACCACTCTAAAAACACCAGCCCACAGTCGCCCCAGAAACGGATCATCACGCTAGACAGTCTGCTTCTGATGGTTATATGTGTTAGGTACTGGGATAATAGTGAAATTGGGTTAGTGTCAGCCTTGAGTTAACAAAAACCACCACTGGCTGACACCAAACCCCAGCGCTAGTATTGGAGAGGCATCTGTGAGAGGCCTCCATTACTAACAATGGTAAAAAGGAAACCAGTCAAACAGCAACTTTTATTTACATAAACACTCCCCGACAACAACCCTCTTTAACCATTTTACAAATGAAATGTATTAAACGCTGGACCGACATAGTCAAAGGAGTCTGACATAGTCCAAAGTGAAACCTGTATAAAAATAAGAACACTACTAAAACCATGACAGTACAAAACGTCATCTCCTGCACACCCTAAAGGTCATGCCTGTGGTTGATTTTCTGGGGTTGCTAGGTATGGAGTTCAAGCTAAACATTATGATTTTGAGGAGTACTGAGCATAGCCGTAATCTTCAGGAGTATGGTCCTCTACATCCCTTCCCAAGGAGATTATGGCTTTAAGCTGTGTTCTGTATCCCTTCCCCACCATTATTGTACGCATCCCTGTGCCAACTAGAGTCATATTAGATATCTCCAGTGAGTCCCTAGATGTAACTGCACTGTAATCACTTAAATGTCTACAGAGTCTGTGTACACTATATGGTCATTATATGGCAGTAATATACAGTCTGCAGAGAATGTGTATATTTGTATATATTACTACATGGTCACTGTGTGGAGGTAACATACAGTCTACAGGGCCTCTGTATACTTGTATCTACCAATATATAGTCACTGTATGGAGGCAATACATAGTCTGCAGAGACAGTGTACACTGGTAACTGGCACTATATGGTCACTGTAGGGTGATAACATTGGTTGTAGTGTAATAATTTAGGTTCAGGCACAGTTTGACAGCATCTCCCAGGCCTCCTGGATGCTGAATAGGCTATCCAATGTCCAGGAAAGTGGGGTGATGCCAAATCCATCAATTAGCTTGGTAATAAAGGGACGTGGTAATAAAATTGGTTAAGAGGGGGGGGGAGGGTATTTAGGTTAGGTGCTTGGGACAGCATGACCTATAAATATGGCCCTGGGCGTAGCCACAGAAAGATGTTTAGTACTGTGCATGCTAAACAGTAAGGAAAATGCTGGAGAACTTCAACCCTGGTTTTAGCAGTCAGATAGGATAAAAATAAGACTTTAATGTGTTAAAAACATAGTTGCACAAAAATGAATGCAACAAGTAGTAACATGCCATCTGTCTTTATCACTTTAACATTCTATGAGAGGTGCAATTAAATATCTGCATAATGCTGAACATTTGTTCTTTCGGTTCATTTCACCAGTTGTCATTTTATTTTATAATATGAGTAATAGTTTTATAATCTTGGTGACTTTGATCTATGTCTTCTAGCAACATTTGGTTGATTCTACATTTTTTTTTTAAGCTTTCCATTCACAAAGTAAAATTTTTGGGTTCATACTCTTTAGTAGAGAAATAAAACATTTCTGGAAAAATATAAATATTTGATTAATATCATCTGCTTCATTACGTCTGCACATGTGAGCTTTCCGCCAGCTTCATGACAAGCAAAACAGAGCTAAGAAAACAACTGTAAAACAAGCAACCCAGCAATACAAATATTACACAACCATTGTTATTGATAATACAGAGTGTTTCTAAAACTTGCACAGATGTCAAGTCCCAATAAACACTTGTGATGCTACATCAAACCTAAACATACAGCTAATCCCTCTCCAAACCGTCCCCAGCATCCTTTTCCTCTGCCTCAGGGAACACTGCTGAAATCTGGCTAACTCTGAGGAATGAATGCAGAACAGGTCACAGTGGAGTGTACTGTATAACAGCATAATGCTGAGCAGAGCAAGATGTGAAGAACGCTATAACATTGAGTAAATCATGTTGATGAAGGGGAATTGTATGTACAGCTAAAGCTGAAGTTGAATAGATTGCAATAATAAAATACTTACATCACTCTTCACTTTTAGTTGAGCTAAGTTGCTATAGACTATTTACAGCATGAATGCTTAGGCCTTGTCACCACGGCACTGTTTTTCAGCTGGTTTTTCATCCGGTTTACGGTTTTGAAAACCGGCTGCAAACCAGCTGACAAACTTTATCACGGAACTTAATGGAAAATCCGTGCAGCAGTCCCCACTGCACGGATTTTCCGCTAGGTGGTCTGTAAAACCATGTTCACTCTTCTGTCTGGTTTTCGGACGGAATATGAACATGTCTATGCGAAAGGGGAGGGCTTTTCTGCGCTAATCTCGGAGAAAAGCCGTCACCCAGCGACCGTGTGCAAGGCACGAATACAGTACAAATACCTGTATGCTGACGATACCCAACTCTACATCTCCGGCCCAGATGTCACTTCTCTACTCTCCCGGATCCCTGACTGTCTGTCCCCTCCATTTCCCCTTCTCATCACGTCCCCCTAAAACTAAATGTGGAGAAAACAGAACTCATCATCTTTCCACCGTCCAACCTAATACCCCTGCCCCTGATCTCTCTATCTCAGTCAACGGCTCAGTCAACTCTCACCTGTTCCGCAAGTCCGCTGCCTTGGGGTAATCCTAGACTCCGTTCTATCTTTCAAACCACACATCCAAACCCTCACCTCTGCCTGCCGCCTCCACCTGAAAAACATCTCTCGCATCCGCTCAATCCTCAAGTATGATACTACAAAAATTGCTGGTCCATGCCCTTGTCATCTCCCGCCTAGACACTGCAACATCCCCTCGTGGCTCCCAGCTAACACCCTCGCTCCCCTCCAATCCCTCCTTAACTCTGCTGCCCGTCTTATCCACCTCTCTCCTCGCTACTCCTCTGCCTCTCCCCTTTGCCAATCCCTTCACTGGCTTCCCATTGCCCAGCAAATTAATTTCAAGCTACTAACCATGACCTACAAGGTCTCCTTTACCTCTCCCCTCCATACATCTCTCCCCTAATTTCCAAATATCTCCCCCAAGAAATCTCCGCTCCTCACAGGACTTCTCCTCTGTCTCCCCTTATCAGCTCCTCACAAAACCGTCTCCAAGACTTCTCCCGTGCTTCACCCACACTCTGGAACTCACTGCCCCAACACATCAGACTCTTCCACTTTCACCAGCTTCAAAAGCAACCTGAAATCCCATTTCTTCAGGCTTGCCTATAACCTACACTAACCTTGTTGTCACTACTTCCTCCACAGACATGTCTGCCCCTCACCTCCTGTCTCTTTCCCCTTCCTTGTAGATTGTAAGCCCTTGGGGTAGGGTCTTCTCTCCCTCTGTCGTACCAATTGTCATTAATCACTTATCAGTGTACTCGTTTGACTTATGTTATGCATGTAACCCCCTTGAATGTACAGCGCCCTGGAATCAATGGCGCTTTAAAATAAATAATAATAATAATAATAAACCGACTGGTATTTGTCCTGTGCCGTGTAAACAGCCCCTTAGTAAATAGCTTCACCGAGCTCTACCACTCACCCCTATGTATTTATTCATGTCAAAGCAAAGGATAGTTTGCTCCCCAGAATCTCTGATACTGGTGTTGATAGAAATTTACAAACTGCTGGTGATTAGTGGACTATAATGCTATGTTCACACGGCTTATTTGCAGGGCGTAATTACACCCCGCAATTACACCGTGTGGCCGGGGGCGGGGCGGGAGTGGGGGAAGGAGCAGGGGGCCGGCATCTCGCTGGCCCATAGACTTTCATTACCAGCGGCGCGTGTACTCCGCTGGTAATTCCCATGTCACTTATGTCCCCGTCCGGCGGATTCGCCGAGCAGGGAGAGGAGACGTAATTTCCATAGGTTCCTTATGACTGCAAAATTCCAGCCGTAATTTGCGCACTCCGGAGCGTAATTACAGACTGAAATACGTCCAATTTTAAGCTGTGTGATCATAGCCTAAGAGTATCAATTTTCAAAAGTTCTTTGCTGTCATCTCCTTCATACAACAGGATCAAAAAGATAGGCATTTAACTAAACACTGGTCTGTATATACTAGGCCAGATTTATCAATACTGTCTAACTCTTAGACATTATAAAGTTAGACTAGATGATCTTAGGCTATGTATACATAGCACAGCCTTACAATTGTATTTTCGGTGCTTTTAGCTTTTGAAAATACGATCATTCGTATGGCCCCATAGACTAGAATAGAAAAGACAAGCTGCAGTCTCCACAGCTCATCTTTTCTACGATCATCTTCTGGTGCCTGCGTATTATATAACATGTTCTATAATACGCCGCTGCTTTTGGTTTTCTTGACGTCTTCCCATACAATTCGCAAAAAAAATAAGAAGCGACCGTAGTTTTTGCACAAAACGTGACAAAAACTGTGGTTCTGCATCGGAAAGAAACGCCCGCTTTTGGTCGTTTTTTGGCCGATGCAGTGTAGACATAGCCTTACAATGTGCCACATTACTCATGGTGTTGATAAATCTGGCACATGTTAAAAAAAAGTGTAAAGTTAAAATAGACGTTTCTAAGTTGGCTTACTTTATGCCTCAGACTGCGGCAAAAATTTTACATGCCATGTTACACATTAAGCCCTTCCCTTTCTGTGTGACATCACACCTTTTTTATAAAGCCACGCCTCTTTCGTCACACCAGGCACCGTGTCTAGAAACTATCAAAAACATAATAAGTGTGATGTTAAGCATCTACGTCATAATTTTTGGTGCAAATAGTGGCAGAATTCTGGTGCAAATTCTTGAAACGTAGAGGTTTACATTGAACATGGTAAAAGCAGTGGGTAAAGAATACTGAGAAAGATATAACTGAAAATAGCATTATTTTCATTAGAGGTTAGAATTGTGTAGAATATAATGTTAACCATAATGTTCAGAACAATCTACGGTGATCGGAAAAGGATGGTGCAAAATTATTGTCTTGGTATTCATAACTGAGAGAATAACTATTCTAGTTTTATCTATACACTAAAAATGTTCAATGGGCAACATCTATGAATTCAAACGCGCCATTTTTGTAACTTGGCACCAGCACACCAGTTCTAAATAGATATAGAGGAGTGCATATTATGACAGTATGAATAAAAATGTTATGTGGTAAAAATTTTTGCTGTATAACACTCAAAATTGTCGCATAGAGTGTAATGTGCCAAACTTTGTATGGCAGTTTCGCACTAAATTTTGGTGCATTAAAATGTGTCATCAGGAACACATTTCACCAGGTTTGATCATACGCCTGTTCATATATCTATTGTACCGGCAATATACAGCAAAAAATGGAGCATGGTAATTCATAGATGTTGCCTAATGTGTGTATATGACCAAGCCAGTTTTGATTTGATTTTCAGTCACCGGCCATTTACCATTGACGTTGTTGTAACTATAGGTCAGGGGTGCAATTAGAGGTCTGGGTCTCATAGCAAACTTTTGGGCTCCCCCTCCCCACGCCTCCCCACCCAGGAACATTTACCGGGATCTCTTAAGTCATGCAGTTACTAGATAGTAGAAGGAACGATTACCTCACCATACATATCACCATAATACTGCTACCAAACAAATTTCACTATACCAAGATTAACATTACAAATAACGCTACTACAAAAGGACCCAATTATACCTCCAGAACACAACCACAAGTTACCCCCAAATAGTGACTGAATAATACCCCTATGCTATTACCAAATAACGGTCAGTATACAAAGACCAATATTACTGCCATATATTGACCATATAGTGGTATATATCAGTGTACACAGGTGCCCTACAGTCTGTATATTACCTCGATACAGTGACTATATAGTGAAAGATACCAAAGCACACAGGCTCTGCTGACATATGAGTAATTACAGTGCAGTTACATCTTGTGACTCACAGGTGACATTTTTCTGACAAGTAGTTTACTTTCCCTTTGTTCTGCATCCTCGGTAGACCGCCATGATCACTTCTACCAGCCACCACTCGTCCCTGCAGATTTGAACACTAATATCTTAGAATCCTGACTTTTCCGTACCTCCCTTAGTGTCCCCCACCTCTGTACAAACTTCCTAGTGGTGAGAGAGCAGGCACAGGCCATAGCTTAGAAGCACAGTCTCCTAGAGGGGAGGGGAGGAACAGAGGATTCATCCCCTTTAGATTGTGTAATAGTTATGGTGTACCCCCCTTAAAATCATGTTACCAGGTAGATAAATCCCCATTAGATAGGTTGGTAGGCCCATAGTAGGTAAGTTGGTAGGCTTCAGGTAGGTAGGTAGGCAGTAGTTAGGCCACAGGTAATTAGGCAGTACATAGACTTCAGGTAGGATGGCCACATGTAGGTAGCTAGATTGGTCCTAGGTAGGTAGGCAGTAGTTAGGCCACAGGTAGGTAGACAGGTCCCAGTTAGGAAGGTAGACTAAAGGTAGTTGGGTAGAATGGCCCTAGTAAGGCCTAGTTAGGCCCCAGTTAGGTAGGCAGCCCCCAGGTAGGTAGGTAGGCTGAAAGTAGGCCTCATCTAGCTAAGTAGGCTGTTTCTAGGCCCCAGGTAGTCTATAGATGGGACCCCTAAGGTGGATATAGTTGGGGGCCCACATATGTAGGTAAGTAGGTAAATAGGCTATAGGGGACCTATATAGGTAGGCAGTGTTTAGGAAGGCTACAGGGCCCCATATAGGTAGGCAGGCCAGGTTTAGGGTAAGTTATAGGGCCCCATATAGGTAGACAGGCAGGGTTTAGGTATTTTCCTAAAAGGGGGGGGCCCCATATAGGTAGCCAGGGAGGGTTTAGAGTAGGCTATAGGGCCCCATATAGGTAGGTAGGCAGTGTTTAGGTAGGCTATAGGGACCCATATAGGTAGGCAGGTTTAGGCAGGCTATAGGAGCCCACACAGGTAGACAGGCAGGGTAAAGTGGCCATATATGTAGGCAGGCAGGGTTTAGGTAGGGTATGGGGGGGGGCCCATATATTTAGGCAGGCAGGGTTTAGGTAGGCTACAGGGCCCCATATAGGTAGGCTGGCAGTGTTTAGGGTATGCTCTATTAGTATAAGAATAAGAAATAACTTACCTGTCCACGATTCCCCCTCAGCGTGGGTGGCGCTGTGGGGGCGGTGCCTGGTAGGCTTAAGGCATAAGGCTTTAGGCTTATCAGGCAGATTGGTAGAGTGGAGCATCGCCGGCGCTCCCCTCTGCTGAGACTGGGCAGTCATGCATCTGAGCTCTCAGGACAGAGGGCCCAGGGGTTCAGAGGCGGGATGTGGATCTGGGTCCCATAGGAACTGCTTTGCCTGCTATCCGTGTAATTACGCCCCTGCTATAGGCCTTTATAACAGGCACTAACCTTGAATCCCTCTAAATATTAAGTAGATAAAATTATGTATGACATCCTGGGAGGCTTTCTGTACATGTTCGGAGTAATCCAAGTCACCCAAAAAGGTGATGATCAGAGAGGAGGATGCAGCCGCAGTTGTCACAATAGAACTAGGTCTAGGTTCACGAACCATGAGGTTCTGAAAGATAATATATAGGTCCCTCAACTACAGCTAAAGAACTGCCATATATGAAATTGTTTGAGGGCACACAAAATGAAAATTGTTGAATATTGATTTATGATAGTTTATGATAACATATTGTACATATTGTCATTGGGAGCTCCCCTAGTTAACCCCTTACCGCCGAAGCCAGTTTTGGCCTCTCTGACAGAGCCCCATTTTTTGAAATCTGTCATGTGCCATTTTATTTTAGAATAACTTTTTGACACTTTAACCTATCCATGGATTCAGAGTTTTGTTTTCTCGTGACACATTGGGGCTTTTAAGATAGTAAGAATTTTGGTCCAAAAAATCTTGTTTATTTTGTGAAAAATATCAAAGAATCGGAAAAATTGTAAAAAATTTTCCCAAATTTTAAACTTCAAAAATTTCTGCATGTAAACAGATAGTTATTCCACTAAAAATAGTTTATAACTAGCATCTACCATATGTCTGCTGTAGTTTGGCATCATTTTTTTAAATGTCTTTTTTTTTTTTCCGACATTGGGGGGCTAGAAATTTAGTAGTAATTTTCAAATTTTCAAAAAAAATTTGCAATATACTTTTTTTAGGGACCATCCCAGTTCTAACGTGATTTTGATTGACCTGTATGTTAGATACCCCCATAAATGACCTCATCTAAGAAACTACACCCCTTAAAGTACCAAAACCGCATTTAGGAAGTTTATTAACCCATTAGGTGTTTTTACAGGAAAAAAAGCAAAGTGGAAGTGAAATTTCAAAATTTCACTTTTTTTTTTGCAGATTTTCAATTATTATACATTATTCACAAGAATACGGTAAATGTGATAAGGGAAATGCAACTTAATATTGATTCCCCAGATTCTGCCGTTTTCAGAGATATCCCATATGTGGGCCTAGTGCGCGATTTGGCTCAACCACAAGCCCCAAAATAGGAAGGAGCACCTACTGGACTCTGGGGCCTCATTTTCATTACCATTTTATTTAGGGGCCATTTCAGATTTGCGGACACCCTAAGGTGCTAAAACTTAATTAACTCCCCTAAAAATACCCCATATCGGAAACTACACCCTTTAAGGAATATATACAGGGGTGTGGTGAGCATATCGACCCCACAGGTGTGTCACAAAATTTTTTAGCATAAGGCTGTGAAAATGAAAAAAAAATTTTTTTTCCAATAATCGGCAATTTTAGCTGAAAATGTTACATTTTTACAAGGCATCCTGGTAAAAAAGCACCTAAAACCTTGTTACGCAATTTCTTCCAAGTTCGGTAATACCCAACATGTGGGTGTAAACTGCTGTTTGGGCGCATGGCAAAGGGGGGAAAAAGGAGGGAGCGCTATTTGGCTTTGGAACCAGATTTTGGTGGGCCATGTCGCATTTACAAAGGGCCCCCAAAGTTACCAGAACAGGTGAAACCTTCCAGAAGTCACCCGATTTTGGATTCAGCACGCCTCATAGATCTCATCTAGGGGTATTGTACATTTTGGGTGCACAGTTTTTCCAAAGTTGTTTTTTTTTGCATTTGGGGCCCTGAAAATGAGGGAAATCGCAATTCCGCCATTGTTTTTTTGGCTTCAATTTCACAGCGTTCGCCGTGCAGTATAAATGACAGGATATCTTTAAATATGGGGGTCGGTACAATTCAATGATATAGAATTTATAATAGTTTTTTATGTTTTTATTACTTTTACACAATAAATAGGTCTATAAAAAATTGCGTTTTTTTATGTTGTCCTGTTCTGATAGCCATAACGTTTTCAGTTTTCTGTATACGGAGCGATTATGGGCTTTTTTTTGTGGGAAAGAGTTAAAGTTTTTATTATACCATTATGGGGGGCATATGCCGCTTTGATCACTGTTTATTAAGGTTTTTGTCAGGCATTTTGAACAAAATTACAGCATTCCGGTATGTGTTTTTTATTTTTATTTTTAACAGCGGTCACCGTGCAGTATAACTGACATACATATTACTCACAGGTTGATATGATTATAGGGGGATACCCAATTTGTATATTTTTTTATGTTTTACTACTTTTACACAATAAAAACACTTTTTTTTCAAAAAGGAAAACACGTTTTTGCATCGCCATAGTCTGAGAGCCATAACCTTTTTATATTTTCTGTGTACGAAGCTGTGTAAAGGGGGTTGTTTTTTTTGCGGGAAGAGTTGACGTTTTTATTGGTAAACATGTTTTTGGGGGACAAGCTTTTTGATCAGTTTTTAAATCCGTTTTTTGGAAGGCAGGGTGAAGAAAATACTGCAATCCTAGGAGAGTTTTTTATTTTTATTTTTAACAGCGCTCACCTTGCAGTATCCATGACCAGTTAGCTTTACTCTGTGGGTCGATAGGATTATGGCGATACCCTATTTATATAGTTTTTTTTTTATTTTGAAGCACTTTAAAAAAAAAAAACAGTGGGGGCGTGGCCTACCATGTGAGGAGAGTAGTCGTGCTGTAGCTGAGCTCCGTGCGGGCCTTCATCTTAATAGCCTAATTAGCACCTTATCATGAGCCCGAGAAGAGCCAAGAGGATGCTGAAGGGTGCTGTGGGGACCCCGGTGTCAGCTGTGCCGATCAGGAATTATTTTGCGCTCGACTCTGCCCCGGCCTCTGAGGCCTCCTCCCCGGAGCGGGCGCCATCTTGCTTGCCGGAGAGCGGCTCCCCTTGCGCGCGGCCGGATCTACATTCCGCTGCGAAGAGGGAGAGAGCCGAGAGACGACGGAGACGGGCGGAAAGTCTGCCGGACACCCGCATCCAGCCTTCCAGGGAGCGGAGTCGTGCTGCGACGCGTGCCGGAGGCGAGGGAGCCGGCGTGGAGTCAGGTCAGGAGTCGGGACCCGCGGATCACGTGGCGGGAGAGCCACCACTACTCGCACGCCGTAACCAGTGCCTGCCGCAGTTAAGTGAAGGGGACGTACTCCCTTTACCTAGCCCACAGCTTTTAAAAGTAAATAAGGGCACGATCAGAGCTGCAGGAGGTGGGAGAAGGGGACACCACTCAGGGGCCATGGAGAGTGCTCCTACGAGCTCAACTGCAGTCTCGCCCCAGTGCACACCTCCAAGGGCTAGAAAGATGGCGGCTGCCTCTCCCCCCTGCAATAGCCCTGGACAGGACTCTCAGGGATCCGCAATGGACCTTTTCTTTGAGTTCCCTTACCATGAGCACTATTCAGTTCCTGGAGATGCTAGGGGACTCTCAAAGGATAAGCCCACCATGGGCTTACATGCACACCCCCAGAGTGGCATACAAGCACCTAGTGCTACCCCTGCAGCTACAAAAGCAACGACCCCTCTGACTAGTGGCTCTGTCTCCCCAGCGACACAGGAAGCTGATAATGCTAGGGATCATGCCTTATCAGTACTAAAAGGACACCCTGAGCTGCAAGCCCTTCTTACACTCCTGCCTACTAAGAATGATTTGGCAGTACTAGCTCAAGATCTTAAATCATCCTGGAACCAGGACTTATGCACAGTCAAATCAGAAGTATCTGCTATCCAAACAAAACTTCAGACCTTAGAAACATCCCAAGTTGCTGCACAGCAATCGATCTCTGAACTACAAGTGGCAGTCAAGAACCAACAGCATCTCTATCAAAGCTTGGTGAATCAATTCGATGATTCGGAAAACAGGAACCGCAGAAACAACATCAGAATTAGAGGCATTCCTGAAACTGTTAAGACCCAAAACTTTTAATTTCCCTCGGGGGGAAATTTTTCCCCCCCCCCTCCAGGGGGGCTTTTTCCCGGGGAAAACCCCCCCCGGGGGGAAAAAGGGGGTTTAAAAGGGGAAACCCCCCCCAAGGTTTAAATTTTTTCCCGGTTGGGGGGGGTTTTTTTTTTTAAAATTTTTTTTTTTTTAAAAAAACGGGGGGGGGGGGGGAAAAAAAACCCCGGGGGAAAAAAAAATTTTTTTTTTTCCCCGTGGGCCCAAAAAACCCCCGGGTTTTTTTTGGGGCCCTTTGGGGGCCCAAAGGAAAAAAAAAAAAACCTTAATTTTTTTTAAAAAAATTTTTTTTTTTAAAAAAAAGGTTTTTCCTTAACCCCAAAGGGTTTCCTTTTTCCCCCCCCCCCAAAAAAACCCCCCAAAAAACCTTTTTTTCCCCTTCCCCAAAATTTTTTAAAACCCTTTTTTTTAAAAAAAGGAAACCCGGCCCTTTTTTTTTAAAAACCCCCCCCGGGAAATTTAAATTTTCCCCCAAAAACCTTTTTAAAAAGGGGGGCTTAAAAAAAAAAAAATTTTTTGGGTTCCCCAAAACCCCCGCCAAAACAAAAATTTGGTTTTTTTAAAAAAGAAAAAATTTTAAAAAAAAAAAAATTTAATTTTTTTTAAAAGGGGAAAAAAAATAAATTTTTTAAAAAACCCAAAAAATTTTCCCCCAAAATTTTTTTGGGGGGGGGAAAAAAAACCAAAAGGGGCCCCCCCCCCAAACCCCCCAAAAAAACCCCAAAAATTAAAGGGTTTTTAAAAAAAAATTTTTTTTAAAAAAATACCCCCCCTTTCCTTTAAACCCCCAAATTTTGGAATTTTTGCCCCCGGCCCTTCCTTTCCCCCCAAAATTTCCCAAGGGGGAAGGGCCCCCCAAAATTAATTTTTTTTCCCCGGGGGGAAAAAAAAAAAACCCCCTTTTTTTTTTAAAATTTTTTTTAAAAAACCCCAATTTTTTCCCCCCGGGACCCCTTTTCCCCTTTTTAAAAAAAAAAGGGGGGGTTTTTAAAAAATTCCCCCCTTTTTAAAAAATTTCCAAAAAATTTCCCCTCAAGGTTGGGGTTTGGGGGGCCCCCCCCCCCCCTTTTGTTTTTCCCTTTTTTTAAAAAACCCCCCCGGGCCCCCCCCCCAAAAAAAACCCCCCTTTTCCCGGGTTTTTTTAAATTTTTCAAATGGGGAAAAAAAACCCCCCCGGGCCCGGGGTTTTTTTTTCCCCCCCAAAAAAAAAACCCCTTCCCCCCCCGGGTTTTTTTTTAAAATTAAAAAAAAACCCCCGGGGGGGGGGGGCCCCCCCCCCCCCCCCCCTTTTTTCTCCGCCCCGGGGGGGGGAAAAAAAATTTTGGGGGGGGAGCCCCCCCCCCTTTTTTTTTTCCCCAATTTTTCCCAAAAAAAGGGGGGCCCCCCCCCCTTTTTTTTTTTTAAAAAAATTTTCCCCCTTTTTTTGGGCCCCTTTTTTTTTTTTTTTTCCCCCCCCCCCCCCGGGGCCCCCCCAACCCCTTTTTTAAAAGGGGGGAAAGATCCCCTAGCTTGCTCTTCCCATTAGACCCAAAACCCCTATTAAATGTTGACATTAATTTTTATGCAAAATTAAAGCCACTAACCCAAACACCAAAATTTTCTGATTAGGGTTTACCTTTTAAACCCAAATAGGCTTTGTGTTTTTGGCCCGGGAAGCGAGGGGATAATTAAACCCGAAGACATATTCGCTTTTTTCCACTATTTTCAGAAGTGCCAGGTTCCTGGGTATTTGTTTCGCTCTTTCTGAAAGGGCTTTTTACAGGGTAGATTGGCACTTTTTTTAATCTGCCTTTTCATACGCGGGGTCCCCGGCCCATAATGCTTCAAAGAAAAATTTTCCCTGTAAACCCCTCTCCCCTTTAGCCCAATTAAATAAAAGGTGCCCCCGTCTAAGCCGTTTTTCTATAGGTAAAGGAAAAAAGACAGGGGTGTCCCCTTTTCACCACTCCTCTAAGCATCCAATGGAGTAAACCCTTTTGCAAACAAACAGGGGAGAGATAAGATCAAAGGCATCGCTATAGGAAATAACCAGTTTCAAATGTGCTGCCCTTTTCAGACGATCTTTTTATGTACTCACGGAGCCTGAGTCTTCTCTTCCTTCTTTGGAAAGGAAATTTTCTGAAAACCCGTTTGGTAGGCTTTTGTAATTTTTTAAAGGGAAATTACTCCCCAAAAATACAGCCTTGGGAAAATTTCCCCTTCCCTCCCAAAAAGTTACCCTCAAATTTGGGGGAGCAGTTCCCCCTTTAAATGGAAAAAACCAATCCTTTAGCTATCTCGGGGGGCAAAAATTGCTAATAATTATAATCAGGCTTCGACTTAAACTTTGGCTGCATTGGGGTCCCCGGGTAAAGGAGATTTAGCCAAATGGGGGGAAGAAGACTTTTTTCCCGGGGGGAGGGCTTTTCAATATTCTTAAGATGAATAAAATTGGGCCCCGGCCCCTTATACCTTTTTCCCGACTAAACCATTCCAAAATTAAACCCAAATTTCTTCCAATATTGGGAAAAATGCTTCCGCCCAAATTTTTATGGGCTGGGAAAAAAACCGAAAAATTGCCAGAAATGGTTTTTGAAATTTGGAGAAGAGAGTGGAGGCCCCAGCGTTCCGGATCTAAATCTTATTAAACTGGGGGCCCCCGGGGACTGCAGTCAGATTTGTGGATTGGGTTTTTACTCCACCCCAACCCTAAAGCACTGGAAAACAAAATTTAGGACAGATATTCAAGAGGTCTTGGCTTCCCTGCCCTGTTGCTTCCTTTTTCTGCCCCGTGTTAAATTTTAACCCCATCTCCCTTGGGTTTCCCAAGTTACACTCTTGGTAAATGAGGTCCTAAGTGGCCTTTTAACCTTTACCCCCCCAGGTGGGGCCCCTTTAAATTTCAATTAAGGGGATCCCCGGAGTACCCATTTTATGCCCAGGGGATCTCTTTTTAATGGTGACGATAGTAGCCAAAAATTTCTCCGGGATTGGGGATTTGTTGAAAAAACAACTTTTCGATCATATGTTTCTAGTGTTCCCCCATCCAACCCCCCGCCCCAACACCCGGTTCAGTTTGTACCTCAAAAAACTTTTTCCCACACCAACAAAGTTAAAGGGGTAGGTCTTGTCCGTAGGGTCACTCGCTTTGAACAATAGTTTTCAGGAAAACAGCCTACCACCTCATCTCCACCATTTATGGATGATAATAGAGGCCCAATTTTGACATTCGCCCCCCCCTTTTCAGAGTAACGGGGAACAGGGGGTTTGGGCTCTCCTTTTCGGATGAGGAATGGCCCCAGGGCCTGCTTTTTGGGCTAGAAAAAGCATGGGTCTCCTGCAGGATACAGGAGTTTGGGGCAAACAAAGGGGCCCCCCTCGCGTTGGAAACCAAAGATTTCCCCTAAGCTCCTGCAGGGCAATCTTCCCAGAGTATCTGACCATTTTGGGGAATTTTGGAAAAAGGGGATAGGGACTATGTCTCATTTTGGGGGGGGTTTGTGAGATTTTTTCCCAACCTTTTTGGGAAAAATGGATCGACTGCATTCAGAAAGTCCCGGGTATATTTTGAAAAACCTACCACTGTTCTGGTGCTTTTTATTTGCCTTTCTGAGCTTAAAAGCGCTAAAGGAAGCCCCAATAAATTTTTTTATTAGTTGCTGCTAAATCACGACCCCCAAATAAGTGCCGTTCGTCGCAGTTTCCCCCAAACAAATGGCTAAATGGCTCAAAAATTTTTCCAATCTCAGCACATGGAAGATTTTTAAAGCAGAGAAAAACCCAACAATGGAACAACATAGGAGAGGGGGGAGGAGGGAAACGACCTTCACGGGTTCCTTTCCCGGGGGGAATTTGGGGTTTTGGGGGGTGACTATCTTCCAAGGAAATTAAAATTTTGCCCTCGGGGTTATTTTTTTGTTTTGAAACTGGGGACCGCTAAACTGGGGACTACATTTTATTATTCTTTTGAGGGTGGATTTTGGGTTTGCCCGGCCCACCTTGCCCAGCATTTTTATTTTTTTTTGTTTTTTTATTCGTATGGTGTTTTGGAAAATTTTTTTTACAAAATAAAAAATTATACCCTTTTTGGTTTTTGATCTACAGATGTCTGGAATTAAAAGTATTCTTCTAGAGAATTTTGGGTTCTTTTTTACTCTGGAAATTTCAAACATAGGGCCTCGGATCACATGAATACCTCCCTTCCTTACGGGTGTCCTGGGGAAGCCTTAACTGTTCCTGTTGCCTGTTTCCATTTGGGTTTTTTTTCTAATTACGGGCTTCATTTTTTGTATGCATTTTTTTATAAAGCTATTTTTAAATTTAAAAAAAAAAAAAAAAGTGTTTTTAAATTTTGTTAAATAATATTTTAAAGCATGGCTGGCCCTTTTGAGAGCCTAACTTTTTAAAATTTTTTCCCATACAAAAGACGTTAAAGGACTTTTTTTTTTGTGGGATGAACTGAAGTTTTAAATGGTACAACTTTGGCATTTATATGAGTTTTTGATCGCTTTTTATTCCATTTTATGTGCTGCAGGATGTACAAAAATCGTTTTTTGTTTTGTTTTTTACGGCGTTCACCGTACGGGTTAATTAATGTGACAGATTTATAGGGTGGGTCAATACGCACGTGGCGATACCAAATATGGGTACTTTATTTATTTTTGATCTTTTTTGGGGCGTTTGTACGTGTTTTTATTTTATTTTTTGTGTTTGTGGTTTACTTTTTTTCACTTTTGACATTTATTTTTACTTTTTTTTTTACTTTTTCTTCTAATGGCAATCATCAGATTGCTGTTAGAAGGCAGGCCAGTGCACAATACTAGTACGGTGTACTGGTCGCCATGACAACTACCTGTCACCATGCCCACAATGCATTGCGGGCATGGTGACGTCACCGCTGACCCCGGGAAGTGCCGTTCACTTCCCGAGACCATCCGGCAGGAGATCGGTGCCGCACTATAGTGCGGCAGCCGCCGGGAGCAGGCAGGAGGAGCTCACTCCTCCTGCCTGCGGCTTCATTATCGCAGCCATGACAGGCTGCGGTAATGAAGCGGTAATCACCCGCGGCCGGAGCTCACTCCGGCCGGGGGTGATACGGCATGCGGCCAGCGGTAATTTACCGCTGGTCCCATGTTGCGATCGTGCGCGGCTCGCCCGCAAGCCCGCGCGATCGCCAGGACGTATGCATACGTCCTATATCTGGAAGGGGTTAAAAACCATGGGTCTACAAATTATTAACCTATTGCACCATTATACTTGGTCATATTAGCACCATAGTTTCCTTTCATAACAAATCCATGACAGATAGTTAATCTGGGTTTATTTTCAAATGGATACTTAGGCTAGGTCTATACAGCATAGGACAAAAAACTCATTGGAAAAAAAATCCTAAAATCCAAAATCCTGAGTATTTTGTCACTTTTTTGTCTAAATCAGCTGGGTTTGCCCTTTCCATTGCTCAGAGCAAATATGGGAACAGAACCTAAGCAGTACTTTGTGATAATTCCCTGATACACCTTACCCTAAAATGCTGGCAGTGTATGTTCTATATAATAGTAGTACACTGTACCACTGTGTGATTTGATGGGTTTATATAATAAATTGCTTGGTTATATCATCCTTATTTCTGCAGATATTTCCGAGATTACACAGATCTTAAGAGCTACCAGACCATTCATCTGTGTGTATAAAAGATTGTTTCCAGTGACCTACTTTATTTATCATCACATCACTTTTAAACTAGGGAGACCTGTAAATATTTACCCAATCTCAATAGTGGCGTAGAGCAAAATGTACGCCCTACAGAATTAAACAGAGCAAGACGTCGCTACAGCTCAAAATCTGTATATAGAAATCCCCCAGATATTTATTACACTTCAAATTGTTTTACTGAAACAAAGACATCTCTGTTTATATTCCTCTCATCCTATGTATGATCTGTCATACACATAATCTGATTTATGACCACCCTGAACAGACTATGAGGAAAAGGAAACACTACTTGGGAGATTTCATTTGAGAGTCAATACACGAAGAAGAACAAATGCACTCTTCTCTTGATTTTTTACTAAGTATAATACACTAAATAAGGCTCTGTTCACACCTGCATTATTTGCCAAAACTCCAGACATCTGGATCGGACATGACATACTCTATTATAGACACCTACAAATTTGCAGAAAGACATATGCCAGCAATTATACAGTGGGGAAAATAAATATTCGATACACTGGTGATTTTGCAAGTTTTCCCACTTACAAAGAATGGAGAGGTCTGTGAAGTCTGTGAAAGACAGAATCTAAAAAAAATCCAGAAAATCACATTGTATGATTTTTTAAATAATTAATTTGTATTTTATTGCATGAAATAAGTAATTGATCACCTACCAACCCGCAAGAATTCTGGCTCTCACAGACCTGTTAGTTTTTCTTTAAAAAGCCCTCCTACTCTGCACCTGTTTGAACTCGTTAGCTGTATAAAAGACACCTGCCCACACACTCAATCAATCACACTCCAACCTATCCACCATGGCCAAGACCAACGAGCTGTCTAAGGATACATAGGACAAAATTGTAGACCCGCACAAGACTGGGATGGGTTACAGAATAATAGGCAAGCAGGTTGGTGAGACGGTAACAACTGTTGGTGCAATTATTAGGAAATGAAAGAAACACTACAGTAGATGATTGTCAATCCTCTTGGGTGTGGGGCTCCAGGCAAGATCTCGCCTTGTGGTGTAAGGATGATTTTGATAAAGGTCAGGAATCAGCCCAGAACTACATGTCGGAGGACTTGGTCAATGACATGAATAGAGCTGGGATCACAGTCCTAAGGATTACCTTTAGTAACACACTAAGGTATCATGGATTTAAATCACACAAGATCCCCCTGCTCAAACCAGTACATGCCTAGGTCTGTTTGAAGTTTGTCAGTGACCATCTGTATTATCCAGAGGAGGCATGGGAGAAGGTCATGTCGTCAGATGAGACCAAAATAGAACTTTTTGGTATCAACTCCACGCAACGTGTTTGGAGGAAGAGAAAGCATGAGTACAACCCCAAAAACACCATTGCAACCAAGAAGCATAGGATTGGAAACATCATACTTTGGGGGGCTTTTCTGCAATGGGGACAGGACAACTTCAAAGTATTGAAGGGAGGATGGACGATGCCATGTATTGTGAGATTTTGGCCAACAACCACTTTCCCTCAGTAAGAGATTGAAGATGGTTCGTTGCTGGTGGTTCTTCTAATGATGTAGCAGCAATCCAATACTGAAGATATAAGGTGCATAAAGACACACATGAGTTATTACCACATAGGGGCTGGTCAGTAGAGAAGTTCCAATGCACATTTCATGTTCGTTTTTTCAAGGATCTCAATTATAGGTCATGGTGGTCCGTAAGGTGCCTGTGGCATTGGTTGTATAATGGATCCAGGACTATATATTACTTCCATTACAAATGAAACACCCTAATTTAAATGCAAACCAAACCTAACAAAGCATAAACCATCTTTTCAAATAATTGATAATGTGGAAATGTATAATATCTTAAGGATTTAATATGATCAAAGCCAGATATTTATCTTCAATTTAAAGTAAAAATAATGATTATTAATTGTCTCACTGAATGTGTGGCAATCACCTGCAGAGAATTGAAAAACAGCTGAAATGCATAATTCACAATCTTTATATAAAAGATGTAGATTTGTGTCTCCAATAGACTCCATTAAGCACTTTAGCACTGAAGTCACTGATCACAGCTCTACACTAGTGCACTAAAGCTTAACTGCTGCCAAGAGGCCAAGAGAAGGAAGACTTAACAAAAACTTTCGCAGGTGATCACAGTATCCTCACAAACTGATGCATTTTTAACCAACAATAATCTTGGAAGAGACTGTTTTTGCAATCACAAATATTAGCAGGTATTGTATAAAGCAGCACCTTTATCTACCAATACCAGTCACCTTGTCTCACAATCTAAATTTCAAATTAATCTTTCAATATGTTTTTGGAGTGTGGTAGGAAATCAAAATATCTAAAGACAATCTACACATTCAAAAGAACACGCCACACAAAAATTAGCCTTAGTCAGATTTAAACCAAGCGCTGCAATTCAGCAGTACTAACCACTCTCATCATGCTGTCCATTGTAAACAGACTGTACCATACATTAGCTTGGGTCACTTGGTTTATGTGAGCATAAGCACTATAACAGATCATGACTGCCATTGAAGCTAGAGAATTCATTTACTTTTTTTCTCTGTACAACTAACATTAAATGTAAAGGAGAGCCCAGTTTTAAATGTGAATTCTTCTGACCTACATAAGTAATCTATACAATATTAAGACGATTGTGTCCTAGGATAGTGGGGCACTTCAAAGGGTGTCTGTTACACCTAATAACATCCTCTTCTGGATGTCTGTACTGATTTACAACTCACAATGGGCCTGTCAGTAGACTTAATGTAGCCACACTCATGACATGACATGACATCAAATCTGTCTCGTGATGTTGACATTACATGTCATACTATACATGAAGAACAAATATTATGGAAACTAAATTGCGGACATTACAGGCCTCATGTATAAAAACTTCCAGGTCTAAAACTCTCCCTGTTGCTCATATCAACCAGTCAGATCTCCCATTTCATTTCATATAGTGCTCTGAAAAAATGAAAGGGGAGCTCTGATTTACTGCTATGGGCAACAAAGAAAGTGTTACACCTAGTAGTATAATGTTGCAATTTAAATTAATGCAAAAATTTTAAACTATGCAAAATGGGCTAAATATTCATGCTAGTTTCATGTCACACTATGTGTGAACCGTGAGGGCCACAAATCACACCTGAGAGCAAAGAGATAAGAGCAATAATTACTGATCCCTCTTGTCACGCCTCACTTGTTTCCAGATTGTTTATTTCTTGACCTGTTGTAAATGACTTCTCTGCTTATATTGCATTTTGTTATTTTTAAAGATTCTAAGTTCCTTTGAAGGTCTGTAAATTTTCAGTTTCTTGTATAACATCATGTCTGAAGAAGAGAGCTAGTACTCTCGAAAGCTTGCCATCAAATATACTAAGTTAGCCTCTAAAAGATATCGCCTGATTTTTGCATTCTTCTACTAAGTGTTACACCTAGACAGTTTTCATTCAAGTCCCCCTACATAGTTAGTTACATAGTATGGTTGAAAATAGACACACGACCATCAAGTTTAACCAAGGGTTGCGAAAAAGTAGACAAAGGGAGGGATATAAGGAGCTTAAGTTTAGCTTCCCTTACTGATGAAGACTTTGGAACTCATAAGGCAAGATCCAGTCTGCCCTAAGGCAGATTTCATTTCTGATCCCAAAGTTGTCATCAGACTGGGTCCAGATATTTGATACAGCTACATACAGTAGGTATTAATATATTTTAGTTTAAGGTAGTTATCTAAGCCATTCTTGAAACTTGCAACTGTTCCTTCTGTGGCCAGTTCTTGGGGAGGTTATTCCACAGATTTAGGCCTCGTTCACATGGCTTATTTGTCCACGGATTGGCGCCGTACTCCGCGCCTGATTTGCGCTGCAGTACAGCGCCAATCCGTCGGAGTAATTACGGTAATCCACTGCTCTCTTAGAGAACAGTGGATTCCGTCTCTCCTCCCCGCTCGGCGAATCCGCCGCGGGGGGAGAAAGTGACATGCACATTATTTACGGCGCGTACGCGCCGTAGATAATGACAGTCTATGGGGCCGGGTAGCGGCGCCCCCGCCGCGCTCCGGCCCCACCCCCGCCCCGCCCCTTACTCACGCCGGATTTACGAGCGCAATCCGGCTCACAAATCCGCCGTGAAGAAGCCGTGTGAACACGGCCTTACAGTTCGCATGGTGAAGAAGGCTTTTTTCCTCTGGAGACTGAATCCTTTTTTCTCTAGCCAAAGGGAATGTCTCTTGTCTTTTGAGAGGGCTATACATGAAATAGCTTTTCCCCATACTTTTTGTAGGGGCCATTTACATACTTACATAAATTAATCATGTCTCCCCATAGCTGTTTTTTTCTCAAGACTAAATAAATTTAACCCCTTAAGCCAAACGCCTGAAAAGTAGTTAATGACCAGAAATTTTTTTAGTTTTTGCCTCCTTGTGTTTCAACAGTTGTAACTTTTTTATTTTTTTCAATGACGCAGTTGTATGAGGCCTTGTTTTGTGAGTGTGACGAGTTGTACCTTATGGGGGAATAGTTTAAGTTCACTTATAAATAATTGCAGAATTTTTTTTAATTTAAAAAAAAATAAAATTTGTTACACCATTCACATTTCACACTTCATAACTTGTTAGATTAATTATACAGGTTATTATGGTGCTGTCGACACCTAATATGTTTAGTTTTTTTGTGTATGTAATGTATGCTCAATTATTTTTTATTAAATATTTATTTTTAATATTTATATATTTAAATTTTTTTTACTTTTTTTTTCAATAATATTTTTATTAACATTTTAGTTAATAACAAACATGAGCCCCAACATGGGGTAACCTAGAAAACAAAGGGGGAATGGGGAGGAGGGAAGGCGGAAATGATGGACACACGGGGGGAGGGGAAAATACAATAGGGTGTAGAAAGTCCTCTTGACATCAGTAAGCAAAATCGTGGTAGACATATGTGAAGTCCAAATGCTCGGTTTACTTCAAACAGAGTGTTCCCACATGAGCATTAAGGCACATATTTAAAGAGGATCAGTCCATAATGCCCAAAGTAAATATCTGTGCCGATAATGTAAACAAACAAATATTGCGTTGAACAGGGGCACGTGTACCAGGGAGTTTGCCTCCGATTTTACATTTGAAGATGTGGAGTAAACATATAAAATTTGGCATATACTGCGCCTCACCGGCCCGAATCCCCTGTCGGACGCAGGGATGCGATGTTAGGCGCAGCGTTCACCACTTTCGGCTGCGCCTAACATGAAGGGGCGTGCAATCGGCGCGGTGTGGGCGTTCCGTGGCGGGACGCGGCGCGTACGAAAACTCAGAGGCATGTAAGATCGCGTGTCGGCAAAGCGCGGCGCATTGCAGCGCTCGCCAGCTCCGACAGGCAGACCTGGTTGATTCTGGTCTAAATGATCCGGTGGAGGCGAAGAGAAGCGAGAACGTAACATGAGAGGAAACATAGAAGATCGCAACAGAAATCTCAGCTCTCAGCTCCGTGCGGCATGGAGTATGATTCCAAAAAAAATCGCTTTTATTAGGTGTAAAACATTATCAGAAAAAGAGCTCAAACCTTAAAAAAAAATAAAAAATGAAAAAATCACTATCCAAAAATCTAGAACAGCGCAACATCAGGAATTAGGATCATGGAAATTGCCGGGAAATACAGTAATTCAAATTCTGTAAGTGCTTCTCATTGGTCGGCAGAAACCAGCCAATCAGAATAGGAGCGACAGTGAACCATTAAAACCTATGGAGAAGTATTGACCAATCAAATTCAAAGGTAGGACAGTTCAAAATACAGTAAAAATGCAGAAAAGAGCTGATTGGTTGAACTAGCGGGGGCTTAGCAATCCTGGACAATCAGAATAGGAGTGACAGGGTACCATTATAACCTATGGAGAAGTATGGACCAATCAAATGCAAAGGCGGGACAGTTCAAAATACAGTAAAATTGCAGAAAAGAGCTGATTGGTTGAGCTAGCGGGGGCTTGGCTATCACAGCCAATCAGAGCGCAAGCTACTTGTCCTATTGTAGTCTATGGCCAATACGGGGCAATGAAATCTCGGCTCTCAGCGCCGTGCGGCATGGAGTATGATTAAAAAAATCTTTTTTATTAGCTGTAAAATATTATCTGAAAAAGAGCTGAAACCTTCTATAAACATACATCAATCAAATCCCTAACAACGCGTTTGTCGCCGTCACCGGCGCTACATCAGGAATTGCGATATAGAGAGAATTGCCGGGAGATACAGTAAGAGAGGAAACATAGAGGAAACATAGAAGATCGCAACAGAAATCTCAGCTCCGTGCGGCATGGAGTATGATTCCAAAAAAATCGCTTTTATTAGGTGTAAAACATTATCAGAAAAAGAGCTCAAACCTTTAAAAAAATAAAAAAATGAAAAAATCACTATCCAAAAATCTAGAACGGCGCAACATCAGGAATTAGGATCATGGAAATTGCCGGGAAATACAGTAATTCAAATTCTTTAAGCTCTTCTCATTGGTCGGCAGAAACCAACCAATCAGAATAGGAGCGACAGTGGCCCATTCTAACCTATGGAGGAGTATTGACCAATCAGAATAGGAGCGACAGGGACCCATTCTAACCTATGGAGGAGTATTGACCAATCAGAATAGGAGCGACAGGGACCCATTCTAACCTATGGAGAAATATTGACCAATCAGAATAGGAGCGACAGTGAACCATTATAACCTATGGAGAAACACTGACCAATCAAATTCAAAGGCGGGACAGTTCAAAATACAGTAAAAATGCAGAAAAGAGCTGATTGGTTGAGCTAGCGGGGGCTTGGCTATCCCGGCCAGAGTGCGAGCTACTTGTCCCATTGTAGTCAATGGAGAGATGGGGGCAATGAAATCTCGGCTCTCAGCGCCGAGCGGCATGGAGTGTGTTTAACCCCTTAAGGACCAGGCGTTTTTTTTGGGTGACACGTTTGTTTTTCCCTCCTCGCCTTCTGAAAGCCATAACTTTTATTTTTCCACCTACATAGACACATGAGGGCTTTTATTTTGCGGGACAAGATGTACTTTCTAATGGTGTTATTCACTATACTATAGAATATACTGAGAAACCGCAAAAAAATTCCAAGTGGGACAAATTGTGAAAAATAATGTATTTTCGCCGTGTTTGCGGGGGTTTTGCTTTTACGCCGTTCAATCCTCGGTAAATATAATGTGTTATTGGTATTCTACAGGTTGTTACGCATCCGGCAATACCAACATGTAGGGTTTCCGTTATGTGTTGGTACCGTAAAAAAATTCCATACATTTTGTATTTTTGAAATTTGTGCCGCGGCGCCATTTTGTGCGACCAATAACTTTTTTTTGTACTAACACCTACGGACGTCAGTGAGGCGGCATTTTTTGCGGGCTGAAGTGTAATTTTTACTGCTAGCAGTTTGGAAGGCATGCGACTTTTTTGATCATTTTTAGTCCATTTTTTTGAGTGACGTAAAATGACCAAAAAACGCAATTTTGGCGTTTGGAATTTTTGTTTTCTGCTACGGTGTTCAGCGTACGGGATAAATGATGTTATATTTTTATAGATTGGACTTTTTAGGATGCGGCGATACCAAATATGTGTAACTTTTTTATTATTTTAATGATTTTATTTGTAAAATGGGGAAAGGGAGGTAATTTGAACTTTTAATACTTTTTTTTTGTACTCTAAAAATTTTTTTTTTTTTTCTTTTACTGTAACATTGAGGCAACCTGTGGTGCTTGACCACTAGGTGGCGCGATTGTTAATACAACCTAATGCATTGCACAGGCAATGCATTAGGGTGTACAAAGATGGCGGTTTCCCCACTTCCTGTCTGCGGACGGAAGTGGGGCAAACCAGCCAGGGTAAGTGACGGGAGCCTTCACAAAGCTCCCCACCACAATGCCCGGTGACCGGATCGGCACAGCATAGCTGCGCTGATGCTAATCACCGCACCGATCGGCGCTGTTACTGCCGGGTGTTAGCGGCAATTTTCCGCGAAAACCCGGCGGCTGTGCGAGGGGGGCACGGAGCGATCCCCCAGCAAAGCCCTTAGCGGCACTGGGACGTACTGATACGCCCAAGGTCGTTAAGGGGTAAAAAAAATCGTTTTTATTAGGTGTAAAATATTATCTGAAAAAGAGCTGAAATCTTCTATAAACATAAATCAATCAAATCCCTAACAATGCGTTTTTTGCCGAGATCGGCGCTACATCAGGAATTGGGATATAGAGAGTTGCCGGGAAATACAGTAATTAAAATTCTTTAAGCTCTTCTCATTGGTCGGCAGAAACCAATCAATCAGAATAGGAGCGACAGTGAACCATTATAACCTATGGAGAAGTATGGACCAATCAAATGCAAAGGCGGGACAGTTCAAAATACAGTAAAAAAGGCAGAAAAGAGCTGATTGGTTGAGCCCAGCCGGCAGATATGAATACACCAATCATATGTAGTGCATCTATTTTGAATGGAGAAAGAAGGGCGCGATAGAAGGGCGCCCTAAAAGTTATTACTGTCTATGGGAAATATTCTCGTACTGTGATTGGTTGGGGGAAGAGGGGCTCATCCTGCTTAGCCAATCAGCGGCTGAGCTACCTTCTCATAGAGTTCTATGGGGAAAATAAATGCAGAGCGAGCTCTGTTTGTGATTGGCTAAGTTAAAAGAGGTTATTTGGACCAATGTGAGAGCGAGCAACGCTCTTATGGGTTTTCTAATGCAATCTGTAATAAAACTGTACGTGCCCGAAATAAAATGATAAAACTCCCGAAGTTGTACCAATCTCTATATAAAATGAACAATAATGAACAATAATATGGGGGTAACGAAAAAAAAATATTAATTCAATAAATTCATTTTTATTTCTTTATTTTCGTTACACCCATACTATTGATCAGTGGCTAACGAAAATAAAGAAATAAAAATGAATTTATTGAAATAATATTTTTTTTTCGTTACCCCCATATTGTTGTTTATTTTATATGTATGAGCGCACCGACATACATGATGCGCAAATTTCGCCGGAAAACTGTTGGAAACATGCGCTCCGACGTGGCAAGATTCATACATGTCGCCCTTAGAGTCCAAATCATGATGGCGATAAGGACAGTCTGTGTAGCAACTAATCAGTATATACAAAAGAAGTAAGGGTTTAACTAGGACCTATAGACGAACATCAGTTCCAGACACGTGAATATGATCATGACACTCACAAGCCAAGTCTATTATTCAAGTCTGGGTCTCAGAGGAAAGTGCCTCACATGAACCAGAGCCTGAATCTACAGAAAGATGGAAGTCTGGTCTAACAAGCCCGAAACGGGTCTCTATGCCAGTTACCAGGGGGACTAGAATATCCGGCAACTAAATATTCACCAAGGAGTTCATTTTAAGGTCCACAAGTCTGCGCCTTACAAAATGTTCGCCCACAAGAGCTGAGGCACAAATCTACAGAGGGGAGAGAGCAGGGCAATATGCCCAGAGTATGTTATTATGCTAATAGTATGAACAAACAGTATACAAGACAGAAGTGTATAAATAGAGGTTCCTGTCTCAAGTCCTATACCCGGAAGATGCGGGAAACACTCCCAGAGCCCAGACACGAAGACATTTTGTGTATATATATATATATATATATATATATATATATATATATAAGAAGAAAATGGAAGAAAGGGAGAAGCGGGAGGGGGCAAGAATCCGGGGGGAGCTACTAGTTTAAATAAGTATCTGCTATTGCTACTACTTTGAATTGAAGGGAAGGTTGAGGAGCCTT